>JBCATW010000190.1:0-10604 GCA_038406705.1 Eurycea bislineata
AGCGCTCCTGACAAGCCAACACACAGATGACAATTTTCTGAATAATGATGATATTAATATCACATTTGGTAAACATTCTGAATGAGCTTGTGATTTAAAATCTATAGACAAAGCCTCTGCTAACCCCCGATGCATTACAGACCGCTTTAAAAGGTATATACAAGGCACCATTACTGAATAACAAGTTTTATTATTATTATTATTTATTAAGCGCCTAAACCCATAGGCAACCAGGCGCTGCACATAAAACAAGACACAACAGGACCTTGCATCACTTTTATCACATTACCAGGTAGGAACAGAGAACTAGACGCAGTCGAATTAATGTGAAACTATAAAATACCCTACCGGAAGTTATACTTTGGGCAAAAGATCAGAGCGGGCCATTGCCTTAAGTTTGTATTTGAACAGCATGAGGTCATGAGTCAACCTGATATGCAAAGGAATTTTGTTCCACCGTTTTTCCCTCCAACTATGGGAAAAGCCTTGCCTCCCATGGTGGATAGCCTGAACTTCGGCACACAGAGATTGTTTGCGGACCTAAGAACCCGACCAGGAAGATATTTTGAGAACCTGGTGGAAAGATAAACTGGAGCAGAATTATGCTGACATTTATGCATGATAGATAAGGCTTTAATGTTGATGCGAGACCTGACGGGACTCCACTTTAATCTTTTAAGTGTGGAGGAGATATGATATTTTTTGCAAGATTGGCCACTATACGAGCCAAAGGGTTTTGTGAGTGCCTTGCCCAGCGAGAAAACAACAGGTGTAAGTGTGAGTGTGAATGGCAGAGTCAGAGACCTTGGCCTTTTCGGAGGAACGGATAGCGGAACTAACAGTGACCACTTCGGTCTTTGGGGCAGCGGTGTCAGACTTACAGACTTCAGGGTAGTCGGAAAGGGATGCATTATTGAACCTTAAGAAAAAGCATTTCCATACTGAATTGCACGGGCAATTCTTAACCGAATACGTTAGAGGAGGGATTATTCCCCTTGGTCTATAAGTCCGTAATGAACCTTGTTTGTTTGTAGACAATAAGGTATACTTGCAACGCTTCAGTTGGATTGGTAACAAATGCTCATGGATTGGATGGCAGCCAGGGAGACAGCTATTGCATTGGAGAAAGAGATTGTGAAAAAGGAGGCAGCATTCGTGACAAATACACTAATACAGGATATTAAAGACAAATTAGAGTCCATTAATAAAACCTTTGAAGAGTTCAAGAAACTCACCACGAAAAAGAAGGCTGAGAAACTTCAATACGATTTAAAGACATATAGTAGGGAGGCGACTTACCCATACTTGAGAGAGGATCATTACAATCAGACCAACCAGCCAAGAGCAGGGAAAGGGAGAAAGAGGTGGGTCACTTTTTCAGACACCTCTTCCTCAAGTGGGGACGATCAAGGACAGCAACAGAACGAGCCCCATAGAGCTACACCGGCCCCTATTTTAGACAAAGGCAATCAAGGAAGAGGAAGAGGAGGAGGAGACGGAGGCGGAAGATCACCATATACCCTCAGGAATCAGAAGAAAGGGAGCCGTCAGGGACGGTAGAGGAAGATAACATGCCCCCTGTAGATACAGTGCCCATCTTCAACCTTAGTGGTAGGGTTTTGACTAGACTGGAGGAAGAGGTTTTGAGGAAGGGCCTCTCTTTTGTACCCACCCAGAAGGTGAATGATTGGCAAACGTTTGAGGAGTTGGAGCAGTTCCTGAGAAAAGTGAGACTGCGTTATTTTTTTAGAAATCAGGAAGGGGCTTTGAGCCAGCTTGAAGTCACTGGTCTGAGGGAAAAATCCAACTTTTGCCCACCCACACAGAAGGTTTCAGCCAATATTCTAGCCTTTGAGGCTATGATTAGAGAGGGAGTTGGCAAGATTCTTAAGCAGCAGAAATTTATTTCCAATAACCTTTCACAAGGGGAACGGGATGTTTTCAAGGATTTAGAATCGGATGATGGAATTGTGGTGAAACCCGCGGATAAGGGTGGTGGAATTGTTTTAATGAGTAAGGAGTACTACGAGCAGGAACTCCTAGGGCAGCTTGCAGACAGGCATTTCTATGAGAAGTTGAAGGGAGATCCCACAAAAGAGCTAAGCAGTCGGATTAAGGCACACACACAGATGGGCTTGGAAGCAGGGTGGTTGGGGAAAAAGAATTCCAGTTTTAAAATAAGTCAGGACCTAGAATACCTGTTATTTACACCCTGCCAAAAGTGCCCAAAAATATGGAACAGCCACCAGGACGACCGATAGTATCGGGGTGTGATTCGGTCCTCGAACCACTCAGTCAGTATGTTGATTTTTTCCTTAGGCCATTGGCGAAATGCACAGAGACATACATACTGGACACGACAGAGGCTATAAGGATGTTGGAGGGGAGAGAGTTTGACGAAAATACTGAGCTATTGGTAAGCTTGGACGTAAAAAACCTGTACATGAGTATACCGCAAGATCAAGCCCTAGAGGTTCTAAGGGTAGCACTCAATGGTCGTGAGGAGACAGGAGTTCCCACAGAGTTTATAGTGGGGGGTGCAGACTTTGCACTGTGTGATAATTTTTTCAAATTTAAAAATAGCTACTACAAACAGATCCACGGGACGGCAATGGGGGCTGCCCTGGCACCTAGCCTAGCTGTGTTGTTCATGGATCAATTTGAACACCTAACCATTTTGAGTGATACCAATCCCTACAGGGAGCGAATAACCTTTTTTAAAAGGTATATTGATGATTGTATATTGGTTTGGAAAGGGGAGGCAGACGACTTAGCAGAATTTGTTGATTGGTTAAATAGGCAGGATGATGACATACAATTTACATATGAGTTTGGATATGACAGCATCAATTTCCTTGATTTAACAATTTTCCATGAAGAGGGGGTTTTGTCAACCAAATTATTTAGAAAAGAGACCGACAGGAATACAACCCTACACTTTGAGAGCGAGCATCCGAAAAACTTGAGAGAAAACATTCCGGTTGGAATGTTTATAAGAGCTCGCAGGAACTGTACCAACACTGACGACTTCAGGGTGACAGCAGAGGAAGTCGGGGACAGGTTGGTGCAGAGGGGGTATCCTACTAAAGTTGTGAGAAGAGCAGCAAAAAGGGCATCTAATAGCCCCCATGCAGCCTTGCTGGAAAAAGTGGATAAAGAGGAGGGTAAGGTGCCTTTGACCTGTGTTACCACCTTCAATAGGAACTCGGCAGCCATCCGCAAAGTGATCTTGGAAAATTGGAACCTCTTAGAGACAGAAGGCTTTAGTTTAGAGCATCCCCGCTTTGCTTTCAAGAGGGGGAG
Source organism: Eurycea bislineata (assembly GCA_038406705.1). Classification (NCBI taxonomy): domain Eukaryota; kingdom Metazoa; phylum Chordata; class Amphibia; order Caudata; family Plethodontidae; genus Eurycea; species Eurycea bislineata. Next base: position 3,304 of record JBCATW010000190.1, read on the forward strand.
GAGCATCAGAGACCGGTTGGTCCATTCTCAATTTAAGGGGAGTGAGAAGACAGGTACCATTCTTGAAGCATGGGGACGAGAGAGGTTCGTGGGGCACACCAGATGCAAGGGGTGTTCAGTATGCCCGTTTGCAATGGTCACCAATAAAGTCAAGTACAATGGCGTTGATTTGGAAATCAGGGACCACACCAATTGCACCAGTGAAGCTGTGATCTATGCGGTTTGGTGTGACTGTGGCCTTATGTACATAGGACAGACGGAACGGGAGGTGCGAGTCAGGATTGGCGAGCACAGGTCCCGCATCAGAACTAGAACCATGAGTGCACCAATGGCAGCGCACTTTGTGTCATGTGGGAAAAATGAGGACAATTTGAGATGGGTGGTTTTGAGGAAGGTAAAGGTACCATCTAGGGGAGGAGATCCGCGAGCCTGCCTGAGTACAGCAGAACTACGGCTGATCAAGAAATTCGATACGATCGAAAGAGGCTTGAACGTTAGGGATTAAACGTTGGAGGCTGTATTCACTGAGTTTCGCTTGCTGTATTAGTCGTAAGGGGATTTAGACGCTGGAGGTTATATTCATCAAGTGTCGGTTGCAACATTAGTGAATGGATGGTTATTTTTACCTTTTTGTTTCTTTTTCCTTTTCTTTCCCCTTTTTTTCGTCTTTCACCCAATTTTTTCTCACTTTTATCTTATTTTCCTTTCCTTTTCCCCCCCTTCCTCCTCTCACTCCCTTTTTCTGCTTTTTGGTTTTCTCCATGTACTTTTGTATTGTGTAGTGTGTTTTCTTATATCACTTTTCTGACTGTGTTTTGTTTTGCTTTCTATCTTTTTATTTGTTTTCTTTCTTCGTGTCTCCTTTCTTTCTCTGAATTCTTTTTTTTGACCCCATCTTCCTCTCCCCCCCCCCTTCCCCCCCTTATTTTTTCCCCCCCTTCTCCCCTTTTTTCCCCTACCTCCCTAATTCTGCTGGCTTTTCTGTCTTTTTCCTTCCCTTCCTTTCCCATTTCCAGCCTTTCCTCCTCCCCTCTCCCCTTTCCTCCCCCCCCCGACCCTTTTGCCCCGGTCTCTTCTGTTTTTCATTTCCTTGCTCCTTCTATTTTCCTCTGTTTCTCCCGCCCCCCCCCCTCTTTCTTCCTTTTTTCCCCTTTCCCCTCCCTTCCTTCCTTTCCTATGCACCTCTGCTCTTTAGCATTGGTGAGGCTAGGAAGGCTAATAGCTAATTGATGAGGCTAGGAAGGTTAATGGCTAATTTGTTGGGACAGCATGAAATCGGTGCTGGACTGTCGTAACCTCTTTTTTCCTCCCCATCATTCTTTCCCCTTTGGGTTTCCCTTATTCCTCTGACCCATCCTGTCTTCACTTTTGATTGCTTAGGAGTAGTCTGCTTTCTGTAGTCTGTTAACTATTTTCATTAGGAGTAGTCTGTCTTCCGATATTCCTCTGACTCATCCAGTCTTTCCTTTGATTGCTTAGGAGTAGTCTGTTTTCTGTAGTCTGTCAACTATTTTCATTAGGAGTAGTCTGTCTTCTTAAGTCTGTCAACTATTTTTTGAAGGAGTGGCCTTAAATAGACTCTGGAGGGCATGCACCTATGTGCAGTGTGCTAGAGACGTGAGGCTACGCACTAGGAAGGAGAGTTGGAAGTTGGTTTGGAGATATCCGGGTTACTCTGGCTTTGAATATATTTGTGCCTGACGCTGTATTTGAGAGGTAAGCGGTTGATGTGTTGATGTGCTGACGCTTTGGGGAGAATCTGGATAGGGTGTGTTACTTACCGAAGGTGCCTTTGTTGTGTCTTGCAGGCTCGGTTAATTGGTGTTACCGTCCTCCTTGTCTCCACCGCTCCTTTCCTTCCCTCCCGCCCCCCCCACCCCCTCCTACACTGCGCCCACGGTCGGGACGCAGGCCCGGGACCGTCTGGTGGCGGTAGACGCGCCAGGGGAGTGCTAGCAGGCTTTCCGGCCCGTTTGAAGAAATTGTGATCTTGGTGCCAGCCTGGGAGATTTCTATGTCTTAGGACAGGTATATTGGAGGACATTTTGGTGACAGTACACCGTGTTCTAGCTTTTGAATTAGGTTTTAACTAAGTTTTATTTGTTAGGGTGGAGAGGCCCCGCAGTCTCGTTCATTTGCTTCACTTTTGTTGGGGAAATAACAACCCGAATTTTCAAGTGAGTTGGCTGATGGTGAAGGCTGGTGGTGGTTCCCTTTCTCTTTTTCTTCTCACACAGCACTGGTGATATGGAAGGGGCAGTAGTAACCTCGCACATATGGTGACTGATGGAGATTGGTGGCATATGGTGAATGGTGCACTAGAATGGAGTGGTGTTTTCTCGGTGGGCAAGAGCATGAGGTAGTATGAAGAGTATGTATTTTAATGGATTTTTTTCTTTTTAGCATTTAGATGACCAGTGTGTATATGTTTCTTTTGCCCTGAAGAAGGTCCCGCGGAAAATCAACGCATCGGGGACCGAAACAGCCTGTTGGCATCCTTTTCTTTCGTTATATGTTTGTTTTGAATTACATGTACTTTGTTTCTTTTTTCATGACATGTGGAGGTGCAGCATTTAGGCCGCCTTTTGCAAACTGTCTGTGATTTTGTGCTTTGGGATCTGGGATTTAGATTCCTCTGTCAGGCGCTCAGACTTTCATTTCCTTGTTTTAAGTGTATTATTGAGAGTGTCTTATTTTGTTATTATTTATGTTTATTTGTATGGTCACTATTTTAATAAAATTATTTTCATACTATCGAGTGTGCTCTATGATGGTGCTGTGTGCGTGAAGAATTATAAGTGGGTGGGTGACTTGATTGCTCGCACCCAGTGCATTAGTTCTTCAAATTTATCCCTCTCCCAACTATCTTGTGTATGGTGGTGTTAAGTTGCCCAGGTTGGTTGATCGAGGGTAATTGGGCTTTCTTTTGTAAGGTTATGCTGAGTATTGAATATAATGCATGAAGTTAAAATGTCCATTGCTTTGTATTGCAGATGGTACTTCTTTGCTGGCGCCTTATTATCCATCGCTTTGTATTGCAGATGGTACTTCTTTGTTGGCTGCTTTATTATCCATTGCTTTCTATTGGCTGATTCATGATTTTAGAGCCCTCCTTGGCAGCTGATTGGATGTGAGAGATGTCAATCAAAATAATGTACCATGGTCTGTGGTACATTGAATATTTCAACACACCAGGTGACCATGTTTAAACCAATTTAGAAGCCTCCATTTCAGAAAGGGGTCTCATAAATATATATATATACACACACACACACACACACACACCATCATCTGCCAGTAATTATGGGCATGGTTAGTGCCTGTGCACCCGATACCTGCCAGCGCTGCCAGCACTCCCGGACGCAAGTATTTGCTTGCCACCCTCCCACTCCAGGGGCTGCTCTCGGTAACCGGACACCCCTTCAACCAACATTGAAGGGTAGCATGCATTCACCATCTTGGAATGGGCCTATGCGATGGTTGATCACATAACCACATGTGTACACATATTAACCCACCCTAAACACAACTATGTCAATGTAATCATACCATGAAATGTACATCACACATCCACAACAATCACCATTACTTGATTCTCAAACTACAGTACATTCATGAATCCACTTGGCACCATGCACAGTGTCTGAGCCAAGTGTATAAAAGCTTTGTAAAGTGTGCAGCACAGACCCTAACCTATGCACACATGCACTAGTGCAATATGCTAAATAATACCACCATCATGTCTGGTATACAGTCATCATAAAACATGTTCACATGTCACCTGGCCAGTCAAATGAAGATGATGAAAGCCTAGTCTCAAACATAACTACACTCCCCTAGTAGGTAGAATTTAACATGTTCTGGTCGTGAAAGTCAGTCTTGCATATTCAACATTGATATTAATTTGTTTACATCGATTAAAGTGACACGCCCAGAAGCTTGAGGGCACACAATATTTACTTCCGTTGTATACAATATTTATCTCCACTGTACATAATCACAATAGAACAACTATGTATTCTCATGCATTAGTCACGATAGGGTGAGGCCATACCTTTGTTGCGAAGGATGCACAGATGCCACAAGCTCTATAATGTTCTTTGTGTGAGATGTTCAGGATAACTCTGCAAAATCACTGTAGGCAATGTCAACCCCCTCAAATACCCACTTGGTGACTCGTAAAGAGCAACCAGTAGGCCTTGGCTGAGGTGACTTACAGGAGGCAGGAAAAACCCCCGGCGGCAAGATAATAGACTACCGTCCAGTTAACGGGGAAGAAAAAACCTGCAGCTAGACATGATAAATCACAATGGCCAGGAATACAAAATGTCAAAATTATCATCAAAAATGGCATGTGGGGGAAGCACTTAGCAAGGAGACAGGAGTGTAAAATAACGACAGTTGTAAGGTTGCCTGTTAAAGAAACAAGGGAGCATGAGCATAAATGGAAACTGTACTGGAGCAACTATCACACACCCTACTATACCTACAACATGTTGGGTCATGCAAGTTGGGAGGACACAGGGTAACTATCATTACAGGGCATATGGTGCAGGTCTGGAAATGCTCCATGCCAGCATTAAGGTCACAGTCCGGAATGTGAGGGACCCAGTGAGTGCTTGCAAAACTATCTGTGGCTCCTATCACAACACTGCTATGTGCCCTGCTGCAAAGTGCAAATGTTGAAGAATAATTTACTTTGGCCATGACTCTCACTCTGGAACATGTACCAAAATACATTTTGCAATGGTAAGAAAATACATGAAACATACATATTGGCACACATCAGTAGTCCTTTGTATGGTATAATGACATTTCAAAATACAAAAACCTCTGCTCAATACATAACTTATGCTACAGATATTGCAAATCACGACTGATTTTCTTGATATGCAGTATTAATGGAATCCAGCATCCGTGCAGTGTCGTACCCATGTGTGCGTGCAATGCCTATGTCACTGCTGATTCCCAACATCAAACAATCCTGCCACAGCTTTATTGGTAACATAGAATATTGTGTATTTACAAACATCAACTTGGTGGACATTGAATACGATCAGTATTATTGGTCAAAAGTGTAAGAACTATACATCTGTTGGTTTAATGTCAGATCAAATACACTAAAAATTGGACATGAAATGCTACAAATAGGAGATGTAGAGAACAATACGAGTCCTACAATATCCCTGAGGATTAAGTAACTGAAATGTAGTCTGAACATGCCAATACAGGCAACAGATACCTGAATATGAACATGGTCATACATACAAAGGTCTCATAAGGGATAAATATAAATCCAGCTCAAAAATAGGTTGGTCACAAGCAGGTGATACGTGTGGCAAAGGAAGGTTGAGCATATCTGCCAATGGCCTACTGCCTTGCAGTAATTCATAGACCCGTTCAACATGGTGTCTGCGTCCGCCACACCACAAAGTGTTGGGTGATGCAATTATACAGACCATACAGTACCATCTACTATGAGTCCTCATCTGGTGGATTGAGTAACCTCAAAAAGATAGGATTATGCGTATAACTGGACAGGTCTCAAGAACGAAAGTACCACAATTGTATTAGTATTATCAAAAGTTTTTATTAAGCGCATACCTGACCAGTATGCACACGAGGGGGCTTCGCAGCGCATAGACCATGCAAAATACAAACACATCAAAACACAAGCTACAGACACAAGGCAATATACAAATATAAAAAGGATCTGGGTTGAAAACAACCGCTCAATCCAGTAATCAGAACCAAAAAGACCATGGGGAAGCGTCCAGTTAATGAGGGGATACTGAGGGGGTATGCGAAGATCTACAGACAAATACAGACAAGTGGCACTGCGACATGACAGGAGGTGCAAGGCAAAGGTGTATGTCGAATTCGGACAGCCAATCCAACAAATTAGAACTATGTGCTTGGAACCATGTGCCATGATGGAAATCAAAACAAATATCAAAACATCTTGGTGGACTCGTAGGTAATTTGGAGGAGATTGCATTATCTGGACCTGGAGGAAATGTCATCATCACATGAGGAAACATATCTGGACTAGAGGTTGATAGCACTGACAGCGTGTGTGGGATCACCTGTCAAGCAATCCTGAATTTCACTAAGTAGGCTAGCTAGCTACTGGGCCAGTGGACCAATGACAATGTCCATTTGAACTGGTCCTGCTTCCTGATGGGGTCAGGCGGCCAAACTACTGTTGTACCAAAGGGAAGTGGCAACATGTCAGAGTACCTTAACAGGCTGGTAGGGGTTCCATAGTTGCAAATTATAGTGGGTAGGCAGTCTACAACTACTACTCACAAAAAGATCATCAAGTCCTTGTGGTGTGCAAGTCAGTCTGGATAAGGAAAATCATGCCTCGAGCTCCAGCCAAGGAAGTAAATGATGTTTGCAGTGTCCATCAAAGAAGCATACACTGGCAGATGTTACCTTGGCTTGGATCCATGGCACTGGACAGCAACAGCACTGGTTCCTGGGCCCACATTCAAAGGCAAATGAGTTTGAGTGGGGAACCGCAGGAGTTGACGACTGCCCCACCTCTTGTAGTTCTAACGGGTGATGATAGGAACCTACAGACAGGGGATAGAGAGATAAGATTGACAGATTAGATAAGATAGATTGGCCAAAGAGTGGAGCCAAGAGCTAGGCTCAGCTGCGTGTTACTACAGGAAAACTCAATACCAAGAGGGCGCTCAGAAACAGCAACAGCTCTACCCACTGTGGTTGTAGCAAGGGTTCACATCTGAAGTTCAAGGGTAAAACATAATTGGTGGTGGTGGAAGGCAAGACTTGGCCAAACCAGTGAAACCAAAAGGATGAAGATGAGATGTGAGAGTCTTCACAAGTAGACAAAAGGGAACAAGATCCAAGGAAATGCCAGGTGTAACTTGGCCTTGAACGGACAAAGACCAGGTGAGAACATACAGCACACACACAAGGCTAAATTGGCAGAAAGAACCAGAATCTACTTACAACACAAGCAGAAAATAACCTAAGTCTGGAGGCTGAACAAGAAGTGGTAATCAAGGTCTGGGAATAGGACTAAACCGAGTCTGGGAGAATAATATCAGATAGGCAAATCTGAACATAAAACATGAATCCAAACATGAAACAACGTCACTGGGAACAAAAACCTCCATACAAGACAATGAGAGACTAGAGACCAGACAAGGAGCTGCTAAGTATAGCATGGCATGGTGTAAGGCGGGTACAAGCTAGGTAAGAGGTACTAGGTCCACGGCAGATTGGTTATTAATCTGGCTTTGCAGTTGGTGGTCAAAGCAAAATGCTCA
>JBCATW010000191.1:0-10599 GCA_038406705.1 Eurycea bislineata
GACAGCTTAGAAGTATCAGCCGTTTTTCCAGCATTTATAATAAAGTCGACACCCAGTAGATGCGCATTGCAGATATGCCCAAGAGCAGGGATAGACTTAGCCATAGCCAAGAATGAAGACCCGTTAAAATAAATATTCTCTTTCTTACATTTGTGTTTATCCAGATATAAAGGTGTACAATACACAAAAGTGCTCGATTTAATTTTACGCACAAAAGGATTATTTATTACAGGTGATATATTTGATATATTTGGCCCCCTGCTTATTCTCCTAGTATAAAGATACTCCTTTTGTTTATGAACTGTAGTTTTCTTAAGGGTTTTCTTTTTTAGAGGTTTCTGTACAGATTGGGGAACATTTTTGTATTTCTTAGCAACAGTTTCAGTTTGTGTTGATACAATTATTTTCTTAGAAATAGATTTTCTAGGAGTAAAACCAGATTTAACATGTGCATATTTTAACTGAGTTTTCTCCACTGTAAATACCTCCTCATTCATCAAGTCATCATCAATGCTTCTAAGATCTAGGGTTTGAACACCTCTTTCCCTCGTTACAAGTTCGGTGAGATCCCTTTTGGAACTAGTCTGGCAGCTGCTTGTGACTCAGGAAAGCCGAGTCCTGCCAGTCACCGTTGCGCCCCTTACTCCTCTCAAGGGCTTTGGATGAGGTGGATGTCAGTGTGGGGTCTGGTGAGGCAGTAAGACCTAAAAAGTCAATCCCAAATAAGTGGAAACCAACTGCTGAATATAATGACACTATTATGTATTCGGCAGCAAAGCAGCGTAAATATACCAGCCCAATAAATAAAAACACGCGAGCGCTAAAGCAACAAAAGTTTGCCGTTGATAAAAACGGAGGAGTTGTCATGGTTAAAGGGGCTGCTGTAGAAGGAAGCATTTTTGGATATAAGGACCACACTGGGGGGCAGAAAACTAATGTTAAGAAACACCTGTATTTTACCCCAATATTTATTTCACAAAAGGAAAGTAGACGGAAAGGAGTTCATTTAAATCGTGGAACATTTCTGGCTGTTTGCTCTCAGATCAAAGAGCTAGGTTATTTAACCACGGGTCACCTAACGGCAGTTGAACTATTTGAGAACAAGGAAAATCTGGCAGATCGCATCTATAAAATCAATCCTGGTGCTAACTGTTGTCAACGTATTTGGAATATGAGGAAGTGCTTTTTGGATCTGGGCATTAAGGTTAGTGAGGATTATTCCTCTAGGCCTGTGACTAGGGGTAACAAGGAAATAGTTGACTGTTTTAATCCACACTCGGTGAAAGCAAGATTAGAGAGTAATGATGATGAAGCTATGACATTTGGGGAGGCAATAGCGGGGAACCGCTATGATAGTTGATTTCTTGTGTCCTCGATGACAGACGCGTAGCGGAACTATCATAACTTGGAATCGCTCTGGCTATTTCCATAGAAATAGTCATGGGTTACTCCTGCACTGGTTAACTAGTGCAGATATTATCTTCATACAGGAGTCTTGTTGCATTGACCCCATATTTGTTCAGGGCTTTCAAATAGTCTCCAAGCCAGCAAACAGGTCAACCAGTGGTCATAATCTGGGAGGAACGGCCATCTTTGTTAAAAGTACCCTAAATTGGCATATTGAGGAGATTGACACGGGAACGGATGGCCTGCTGGCAACCCTATGTAAATGTGGAAATAGGAGTATTGGAGGCTGTAATAATATCTTGCTCTGCTCAGTGTATCGCCGTCCACACCTGGGAATTAATGAGATGAATAATCTAGTATGTGCCCTGGAAGGCCTAGCACAACGATCTGAGAATATGGAATGTGCATTGATCCTAGGGGGGATTTTAATTTTTGCTTGGGGACAATACCCAAGTATAGGCAATTTTGTGAGAATGTGTTATGTACAGGTAGTAGCTCAAAAGCCAGTGGTAGGTCTGTCAAGGGGAGTAAAGCCCTTAGTGAGGCCCTGATTGAAGGTCAACTAGTCGCATTAAATGGAATTAATAGGTTTAAAGAGTCCACTTTTTACAGAGGTAAATGTAAGTCATTAATAGACTTTCTGCTAGTCCCAAAATGGATTGTACCATTAGTAAGTACATTTTTAACTCATCATCTTGAGTATGGGGATCATTGTCCAGTAAGCTGCTCCTTAAGCTGTGGTAAGGCTCTATATGAGAGACTGAACTATGAGCCAGTTATTAAGTTTGGGAAGAAAATTGTATGGTCAAAATACTGTGCATCCTCTCTTAACTCTGTTGCGGTGGAGGTGTGTGACAAATATATTAAGAACGGGCAATGTGCAGAAAATATCATTGACAATTTTGCCAAATTTAGTGCTGAACTAAAAAACTGTATATGGTCAGAAAATGTCGAAATAAGGATTAGACAGAGTGGGTGGTTCTCAGCTGAGTGTCATAAATATAAAGCGTGGAGCAATAGACAATTAAGGATCTGTAACAGGAAAGAGGATCCAGCAGCCAGAGCCCTGGAAAGAAAGGCCTTATTTGCCAAGCGCCGAAGGTTCTTCTGGGAACATAAGCGAAAATGTATGGATGCTCAGTGGGAGAGGATGTCCGCTGCCATGGAGGATAAAACCCAGAGGAAATTTTGGCGTTTGGTAAATGAACCGTGTGAAACCAATGTGTGTAAGCTTCCTGCTGCTATTCCTGAAATATCCTGGGTGACGTTTGTCAAAAATCACCTGTTTATGGAGGTTGATAGGTCATTTGATAACAATTATAATCCTATCTATGGGAACTTGATGCCAGTAATTCCTTCCTTTTCGGAGCAAATTGTCTATGATTTAATTTTGTTGTGTCCACCTTCAAGGGCTCCGGGGCCGGATGGGATACCTGTTGTTATTTTAAAAGATAACTTGGGATTCTGGGTCCCATTCTTAGTTGAATTATTTAATGCGGTACTGAGGTGTGGAAAGATTCCACAGTCATGGGTGGGATCCATAATAGTCCCTGTGTTTAAAAAGGGGAGTAAAGACCTATGTGCTAATTATCGGTTGCTAGCACTTAGTGACTCGATCGGGAAGATATTTTGCAGGTGCCTGCTCAGTCACTTGGAAGAATGGTGCAGTGTTAAAAGAATCTTGCCTGCTAGTCAGGGCGGGTTTCGGGCAGGGTGTGGGACCATGCACCAATGTTTGGTCCTGGATACTTTAATTGGGAAATACCTGGAGAGGGGGGCTGCACTGTACTCTTGCTTCATAGATTACAGTGCAGCCTTTGATAGTCTCTCCAGGGAGCTATTATGGAACAAAATGGAAAAACTCCTGTTCCCGGTCCAGCGATTTCACTTTGTCAAATGCATGTATAGTGCGACCTGGGCTAAGGTGCGCTATGGCAAGGGGAATGAACTCACGGAAAAAGTTACTACTAACAAAGGAGTAAAACAGGGGTGTGTCTTAGCACCCCTGTTATTCAACATATATGTGAGTGACGCCCCTATAGCTATTGCAAATTCTGCAGGAAGGATCCCGCCCAAGTTGGACAATACAGAAATTGACCTGCTCACATATGCCGATGACACAGTAATATTTGATCTCTGCCCAATCGGATTACAAAATAAACTGATTGATATTGAGCAATATTGCTGTAATCACGATCTTAAAATTAATGCCAACAAAACGAAAATAATGGTGTTCACAAAAAATAAGGATAGAAGGGGCAGAGTTGGCAGTAAATTTTATATGTGTGGACGCATGTTGGACCAAGTTAAGGTCTACCCCTATCTGGGATTGAACTACCATGAGAGTGGTAGATGGGATGATCACATTAGAATTGTGGCTGGCAAAATTTCTCAAGAGACTAAAGCAGTTCTTAAACTCGTAAGTGCTTATGATGTGCGCTCATTCCTGCCATTAATTAAACTCTACCAGACTAAATTAGTGCCTAAGATACTATACGGTGCAGAAATTTGGGGTTTAACCATGATTAAACAGCTAGAAGCGATTGAATCAAACATTCTTCGTATGTTGTTCCGCTGTCCCTATGGGCTGCCAGCGGTGGCATTGAGACATGAGTTATCTATTTTGAATGTTAGATTTAAAAGTGAAATGAAAATTTTAAAGTTTTATGCTAAATTATTATCTATTGAATCCCCATTGTACTGTAAAGAAAGCATTAATGAAATGGAAAATAGAGATTGTACTAGCACTAACCATAGGTGGCGCAAGGTATTTAACCTAAAAAATAAGTGGGGACTAAGTCTGGACTGGCACCACTTGAACTGGTTGCCTGACAGTGTTTGGCGAACGTTATCTAGAACAATGGCAAGAGCCCATGAGACGAAGCTTATGGATGGATACAAATCACTGTCTCTACTAAACGTCCTATCAAGTTGGGGCACTTTACCCCCCTATATGTTAGATACTGCAACTTTGGATTTAACTAGATTCTATCTACTATTTCGATCTAACACATACAGGAACATTGTAAATAATGGTTTTAAATACAATTTTTGTGAATGTGATATTCTGGTAGTTGGAAAGGACAAATGGTACCACTACACTTGTAACTGTGTGAAGTTCTTGAATGCTCGAGTGCAATGGATACTGAAGTTTTTTTTTTTTTTTTTTAAATGTGTTTATTGATTTTTATATAAAAGTACAAAAACAGACATATAAAAATTATGCACAACATAATGAACTAATAAACAGTAGAGTACAAATTCATTATAGTCAGCAATTCATCAGGTTACATTTCAGTTCATTAGGGCGTATTCAGATCTGGGGATGGTCACAATGACAAAAACGACAAACGGATACAACGATATTTCATGATGTTAATTTGATCGGTACATATAGACAAGTCTCTCTGCAGGTTCATGCGGAGCTTCAATTATCTAGTGTTATAATTCATATATGTACAACTGTCATCATGTTTGACTTTCAATACATTCAGTCTGATTCTTCTGAGCTCACCACAACCTCGTTGACTCCGAGTAGGTGTATCGTGAACCTCTCCCATATATCTTTAGGCAGCTGCCTGGTTGGTATGACCGAGGCAAATCTTGACTCTAAGTCATGTGTGTAGAGCATCGCCCTCACCCAGCATGATAAATCTGGTGCTTTTGGGCGCAGCCATAGCTTGGCTATTTCTCGTTTGGCCAGTAGCAGTGATAGAGATATGAACCTTCGTGCCACTCCAGCGGGACACTTGAACTGTCCCAGTAACACAGCAGCAGGAGACATCTCCACCCTTCTGCCCGATATGGTCTCTAATTCCTGAAGCACTGCATTCCAGTATCTTATAATGTGTGTGCAATCCCAAATTAGGTGGAAGAAAGAGGCCGTGTCACTACCGCAGCGTGGACAGTGTACATCATAACCTGGCACAAACTTCGCAATTCTGCCTGGCGTCAGGTAATACCTTGATAGGAATTTGTACTGTATCAATCTAAAACGAGCAGATACCCCGACCTCCCTGGTGTGTGAGCACATTTTTGTCCACTCCTCCAGCTCTATTTGTCTGCCTATGTCGGCCTCCCAGTGTTCATGTGCTTTAATGGTGTTAGTGAATTTGCTGTCTATTAATGCCGCGTAGATGTGTGTCACTAACTTGCCCCAGGAAGATAGGTTTAGCAATGCTGTGAAACAAGGGGAGTTGGATAGTACACCCGTCTCCCTCATCCATCTATGTCTAAACGCTGCTATCAGGATGTTAATTCCGAATGCGTTCCTGGGGGAGTGTCCAACCCTACCCATTAGCCAGGCCTTTGTGTGTGGTTTCGCATCTTGTGTAACATCTGCCAGTATCCTTATGCCTTCATTCTCCCATTCAGGCAGCAATGCAGCCAAGTATGATTTAGTGGCCAGCCACGATTTTCGTATTGGGAGTTCTTCGCTAAATGGGAAACATTCTTTCCTAGATTTCAAAAGCGACCCCATCACTCTCACTGCAACCCTAAAAGGGGATGGAGGGATTCTGTCATACAGCTCGGGGGAGGTCACGTAGATGCCTGGATCCCATGGCCTTGCGAGTGGAATGTCCATGGCTATGTGCAGGGGGAGTACGGTATCACCCATGTGTGGTACGATATATCTCAGCTGTGCGGCTTGGTAGTAGCTAGTGAAGTCTGGGGCCGCCAGTCCTCCCTTCTCTATTGGCCTGGTGAGTTGCGTGTAACTGACTCTAGCAGTTGACCCTCCCCATAGCAGACGTCTGCATAATGTGTCACAACTAGCAAACAAATTTCTCGGAATCTCATAGAAGTAATTCATGAACACGTACAGGAACTTGGGTAGGATTATCATTTTCAACAATGCTATCTTGCCTGCTAGTGTGAGGGGGAGCTTCAGCCATTGATTCACTTTTGCTGTGCATGTGTTGAGTAGGTCCCCTAAGTTAAGCGTGTATGCCAGATCCTTATTAGGCGTGATGTGTATTCCTAGGTACTTAAACGATGTGTCCACATATGGGAGTGGTGTGTTCGCTACCATCTCTGTGACATCTTTCCCCAGCGGGTACATTAGGGACTTATCCCAGTTTATACCGACCCCAGATATATCTTTGAATGCGTTTAGCTTATCAAATAACAGTGGTAGGCCAGCGCGGGGGTTAGACATGAACAGCAACATGTCGTCGGCGTATGCCGATATCACGTGTTTTCTGTCTCCAAACTCGATGCCATAATCATGGAGGGTATCTCTAAGGTGATTAAATAAAGGCTCCATCACTAACGCAAAAATGATGGGCGATAGGGGGCACCCCTGCCTAGTGCCCCTTGCTACAGTGAATTTGGCGGATGTTACCCCATTTAAAAACAACGTGGCCTTCGAGTTGGTGTATAATAATTTTATTAGCCTCAACAAATATGGCGGTGTATCGAGCCTGTTTAGGACGGCAAAAATAAAGTCCCAGTGAACGGAATCAAAAGCGCGTGCTGCGTCCAGCGACACAGCCACATTTTCCGATTCGCGAGGCGACACGGCCATAATTGTGTGGAGTCTGCGTAAGTTATTAGATGTGGACCTATTCATAATGAACCCACTTTGGTCCTCGTTTATCATCTTAGGGATATTATATTTTAGTCTGTCTGCTATTATTCGTGCTATAATTTTGAGATCTTGGTTGATAAGGGAAAGCGGCCTGTAAGAGGAGATGTGTACAGGGTCTTTTCCTGGCTTCTGCAGTAGTATTATTGTAGACAGATTCAGTTCTTCTGGCATGATCACACCATTTACTAGTTCCTCCACCACCAGAACTATTAGTGGGGCCAGTAACAGTTTATATTGTTTATAAAAGGCTCCGGTAAGCCCATCAGGGCCGGGGGCCTTGCCCAACGCTAACCCCATTATAGCTTCCATGATTTCAGTGGCTGTGATCGGAGTATCTAGTGCTTCTCGACTATCTTCAGGGAACCCCACTATATTAGCTGTCTCTAAAAATGCATCAATCCCGTCCCCGTCAGCAGCGTCAGGAGCAGAATAGACCGTTGACAAATGTGTATAAAAAATCTCTCTCACTTCTGCCGTGCCTGTCTGGATGTTACCCGCTGGGTCCTGAATTGTCTCTATTCTAGTACGCCCTCTGTCTGCCCTAGCCAGGTGTGCTAGGACTCTGCTGGGTCTCTCGCCATATACGTGATTCCTAACTCTCTCTCCCCATACAAAGTACATTGCTTCTCTGTCTAATGCCAGCTCCAATGCAGCTATCGCACTCTTATAAGGGGCACTGAATCCACCACTACCATCTTTTGGGCGCATCGCCTCCTGATTTTCGATTTCTGTCTTCCAGTGTGCTATGTCTGCTCTGAGAGCCTTGATCCGCCCCCCTGCTGTGCCAATCGCCACCCCTCGAACAAATGCCTTGAGTGCACACCATGTGTTTATGGCTGAGGTCTGTGCAGGGTCATTTACTTGTAGGAACACCACTAACTCATCGTGCAGTGTACCCTCAAAAACAGGATCCATTAATGCACCATCAGGGAACGTCCATCTTGGAGAGCTGGCACCCTCCCCTGCAAACGTTAGGTTGAGCTGTATCATGCCGTGATCTGATAGGGATCTGGGGTGGATGACTACCTCCTCAACATCAGCTGGGAATGAGTCCGACATTAGGAAAAAATCTATTCGGGAGGAGGCGTCATACACTGAGGAATAAAATGTGTAACTACGGTCTTGTGGGTGTATTCTGCGCCATACATCATGTATATTATGTGTCATCATCCAATCATTAATGTATTCAGCAGATCTAGAAATCCGTCCTGAGACATCTTTGGATCTGTCGAGGCTGTTGGTTAGTGTTAAATTCCAATCTCCCCCCAACACCCAATGGGAGCTCCAGCCATGATCTAACAGCCCCAGTACTGTGGTGTAGAAATTTACATTGTCAACATTGGGCCCGTATACATTTAAGAATTGCATTCGTACTCCCATCCATACTACACGCAAGTATATGTATCGCCCTTCTGTATCTAGTTTTACAAGTTCAATTGTTATAGGAAGTGTCGTTCTTATCACAATGGCAACCCCTCTGGATCCTCTCGTGTGTTCAGCGAGGAAACAGTGCTGTCCCCATTTACGTGCTATTAGCCCCACCTCTGCGTTCAATAAATGAGTTTCCTGTAGCATTATTACATTTGGGGTGTATGATTTTAAGAGGGATAATATGCGCCTTCTCTTGCTAACATTATTCAACCCTCGCACGTTCCAGGACAGTATATTACAAGGCAATCGAGACATAATGGAACCAATCATTTGCATTATAAATCAAGCAGCGCTTCTTCATGATGACAGCATAATTCATTCTGTGCCCATATTTGCCATTTATCTTACAGTTGATGATGTTTAGATAAAAAATGACCTGACTCTGCCGACTGCTAATCATACTATGTACCCTCAAACATGGGCATAACTGTGCAATCAGCAACATCGATTGCAAAAAACTTAAGAAGCATTTATGAATCGTTATCAGATTTAGATCAGGCTTTACCCCACTCGCTTCTTTTCCCCCCCCCCCCACCCCCGCCAGGACAACCCCCAAAATGACCCAGCTTGGCCCTGCTTAACAACAACCGTAAACTGTCACTAGGTCCGTGACTACTCGGGGTGGATGCTATGTGTATCGGTAGCATACCCCTCCTCCCTTCCCTGTGCGCATTCAGTTGAGAAGGCCAGACAGCCGAAGGTAAACACCCACAGGTTGCATAATATTAAGCCCTATAGTGTTCAGTCATTCTGGTCTAAGTTGGGGGTTCTTCGTGATGCAGCACTCGATGACGGTGAGGACCCCAATCGCTGCGAGGCATCTGCGGTCCACGCCTCATACACTCTTTCCATGGCCGAGTTAAGGGGGCTGCTTCCTGCGGCCAGCACGCTCGGGCTTCCACGCAGGGAGGGTGTGGAGCTCGCTGTTGAGCGTGGCGTGTTTCTGGGGGGAGCCACTGGGGAGCGAGCCTGTGCCATCAGGTTAGCGTCCAGGTATGTGGATGCTTCTTCCGGTGTCAGAAAAAAGTGTACTCTGTTTCTGTGCACCACCCTCAATTTTGCGGGGTACAACATCGAATATTTCACCTGTGCATCTCGCAGTCTCACCTTGATCTCCTGGAATGTCCTGCGCTGTTTCTGTACCTCCATGGTGAAGTCAGGGAAGAACTGGATGGTGGCTCCCTCCCACCGCACTTCCCCCGCGTCTCTTGCAGCTTTTAGAATTGCATCCTTGTCCCTGAAGTTGGTCATTCTCAGCAGCACCGTGCGTGCAGGGGCACCAGGAGGGGGCCGCCGCACCGCCAGACGCCTGGCCCACTCTACAGCAAAGTTGGGGGACAATGGTGCCTCGGGAAACAGCTTCCGTAGCATTTCCTCCATGTATAGCGCCAGTCTTTGCTGCCCCCCAGATTCCGGCAGGCCAATTATCCTTACGTGGTGTCGCCTGTCCCTCGACTCCTGTTCCTCGAGCCCAGCTCGCAGCCGGGTCATTTCATTCTTCTGGCCGTCCCGCTCTCTCCGCATTTCCGCCAGATCGTCCTCCAAGGCGCTCACACGCTGCTCGGCTTCCGTGATCCTCGAGGTCCGAGCTTCCGCATCGAGGGCCGCCGCGTCTGCCCGTTTGGTGAGGGCATCGACTGCAGCAACTACCGATGCCAGCATATTTTTAAGGTCGATGAGGGCGGCCAGCATGGGGTCTTTTGGCTTGGCTCTGGCGATCTCCAGCGGCGCTTCTTCTCCATGCGCCTGCCCCTCCCCCATCTCCTCTTCGCTGTGTGCGGCCGCGGCGCCATTTCTGTCTCCATGCGGCGGGACCTCCGGCGGCTTCAGTCGCTGTATCTCCGAGGTTCGGCGCTGTTTGCTCTGCGACCCTCGGGTCATTTTGGGCACCGGGAGTTCAGACGCCCGTGTGTGTTCTTCTTTTCGCCCGACCTCTCTTTTTTACGGATTTTCCCGCAGATATCGGCAGGGACCGGGAGGAGCAGCGCGGAACTTAACTAGTCACGCCCCCGGTCATCACGTGACCCAGAATTCCCTTTTCTGAACACAGATTTGGTTTTCTCTTTCTGAGGGTTCCGTTATCTCTGACTCTTAGCCCTATTTTTCTGCCAATATTACTCTAGCCTACTGGCTACGAGAAAGACCAAAATATCCTTGTTGCTCCTGACACT
>JBCATW010000192.1:0-10564 GCA_038406705.1 Eurycea bislineata
CACGCCCCCGTGACTACTAAATCAACTGCAGCGGCGAAGCGCAGCGAAGTGCTGCCAAGTGCTGCAGTTGACGCAGTGGACCCTCTTACCTTTCGTCGTTTGCTGTTTGCTGCTCCGTTGGCTCGTAATTGTTGGCTTCGCAGGACTTGTTGGACTCGCTGCTGAGCCAGCGCTACGCTTTTCTTGAAGAATTGGCAGCCATTGCCCTGGGTGAGCGTTATAGTGGCTTAACTTCTCTGTGCCACTGTGTTCTCTAAGCTATTGGCGCTGTGGAGGCTGCCTCACCCCTGTAGCTCGGGCACTATTAGATTGACTCTCTGACTTTTGTTGCCAGCACAAGCCTGCTTTACGCAATTGCCTAATTGAACCTCCCGCCCCTCCTCTCAGCTCAGGGGAGTGCGCATTGCGCTGTGCGCATTGCGCGCCTGCGTCTCTTACTGATTTGGAATATCTACTCTCATTGACTGTTGATCACACTATGGATACTGTATTATTTGTTTTAGACAGAGTTAATGCTGATGTACCTATTTATTAGTTGCATTGTTTATTTAATCTGGCTCTATCAAGTTCTTAGCTTGTATTAACTGTACGCATTTTTCTGTTTGCTTACAGTGATCTACGTGAATTGACTACATCTCCCAGAGTCTTTCCCCTTCCGGGTCACCTCTGGAGGAACTGTGCTAGCCACGCCCCCGTGACTACTAAATCAACTGCAGCGGCGAAGCGCAGCGAAGTGCTGCCAAGTGCTGCAGTTGACGCAGTTCACGCAGGGAGCGCGGAGCACTGAGATAGGTTACTATCTTTTTGTTTAACTTTTACTGTAAATATTTATCTTAATTTTTCCTCTGTGTGCTCATTTATTTGCTAGTGATATGGTGGTTACACGCGCCAAGGCCATCGAATCCCAGGCCCTAAATGCCTTACCTAGCTCTATCCTTGAGCCGGCTACTTTAACCTCTGCTTCAGTAACCCCTTTACTTATTTGTGCTCAAAAGAAAAATCAGCCGAGCAAAACATTGATCACGTCCTATTATGGATCTAAATCTTGTCCCAAATTAGGGGAGGTGCTAGTGGGTAATAGGACATTTAACCCACAGATACTAGCCTCTACACCTAAGAATCTTTCCCTTCCATCCACCAGCCATTTTACCCCCCTTTTGGCCCCTGATTTGTCTGTACACGACGAGTCTGTAAGAAGGATAATGAACTTCTCTAACAACGAAGATTCACTCATGGCAATTAGTATTCATCAAAACATTTCCTTGATCACTGGTGATAAACCTGACTCTCTTCTTGGGTTGAGCCTTCACCAGAACTTGTCTTTCAACTTGGAGGAAATTGTTATCACTCATAATGAAGCACCTAGCCAACAGGGGATACAATTCCCGCCTGATAATGGCTCACCTCTGTCAAAATCTTCTTCGACCGGTGCGGCTGCACCTTACACTGTGCCTCAGCTTATTGCCTCAACCGAAGGCGAAACGAATTTGGCTATCGAGGGCGACTTATTTGCTGCCAACCCCAATATGGACATAGAGGTTCGACCTATCGCCGAGCCCACGACCCATACCCCGGTATCCTCGGAAGTTGAGGAACTACTAACCCTTGTTCCTAACTACCTATTGAGATTCACCAAGGCACTCTCTGATATGAATAACATACTGACCAAACAAAGTGCCAAGCTGGGGGATATCGATACCCAAATTCGAGACCTCAAATGCTCTTCTGATAATCATATGCACCTTATTAATAAAGGCTTGGGGGAAGTCAAAGTGATCCAGGCCCATGCGGACAAAAAACTAGACACCCTGTGTAGTGAGCAGAAACATCTGGCGTTATCTCACTCTTCCACCTATAAAGAATGCCAGAGGATCTCCTCCAAGCTTGATCTCCTTGAAAAGGATCTGAAAAGAAAATTAGCACAGGAAATCCCTCAGAAGCCCAGGACCTCTAATGCTGATGCTTCCCTCGAACCTCCATTGAGCCACATTGTTACTGTTATTTCTCCCATTCCTCAGTCAGAGCCAATTCTTACTCAAACCAAAGCCTCTTTGGCCTCTACCAACAAGGTCTCTCTTGCTCACTCAAATAAGGCCCCTCCCCCTCCACGTCCTCCCCCTCCTCAAATTCAAACAAAGCACCAGCATAAAGCATTCCAATCGATCCCCACAGGGAAACCTTTTCCCCAAAGACCACCAAAGGAATTGTTTAAACCAAAGATCAATTATTTTAATGCCCCTCAGAAAACTTGCCCGGTGCCGCTTCCCCCCAGGAGACCTGACCATATTTTCCCTGAGGCTAAAAACTCAGGGAATAGACCCTTGCGTAGTCCTCCAAACCATGAACATTCCCCCCCTCCTCTGGTACCTAAACGCCTGCAGAGTAGAAAGAGGAATAGCGATTCCCTCCTCTTTCGACGCATCTTCGCGAAAGAGGATAAAGAAAATCTCCATACCTTCCATCTTATGGCTTTTTTACGCCTGTGCAAGCTTCATTATGACCTTACCCCTATTGCTAGGAAAGATATCAGGTCATACTCATACTTAGACCACGATGGATTTTCCCTTACGCGGATAATCTTCCTTAAAACATTTGTCAAGGAGAATGTTATCGATAAAATCGATTTCTTTAATAGGATGGGCATCGATGTCTTTGAGGACCTGTCCCTTGACCGGGCCCTTGATCTCCCTGTGCCACCTAGGCCCCCAAAGACTAAACTAGGTGCCTGCCCTCTACTCAATGACACAGCTTATGCCAATGAATATGATGTATCTTTCTCTGAAAACGCCCCGACTGACTCCGCCCTGTTGGAGAGTAGCCAAGTAGCCCTCTAGCCCCTAGGAAATGCTTAACCTTTGTCTCTTGGAACGTAGCAGGTTTCTCTCGACTAGCTGCGACCAAGGAAGCGTTCGAAATTTTTAACCAATATGATTTGTTGTTTTTTCAAGAGACCTGGTCCCTGCATGACATACCCATCCAGGGATTTAATATCATCAGCCAACATGCCGCTAGAAGTGACATGGGCCACCATTCAGGGGGTAACCTAGTCGGCATTAACTTAAAGCTAAACTGGTGCCCGGTCACTGCCTGGGCAGAGATACCGGGTATATTGTGTGTCAGGGTCAAGGCTGGTAATCAAACCTCTGGCCACTCTCCTTACCTTATACTTTGTTCTTTTTATTTTAGACCGTTGTTTTTGACTTCTACTTTTGGGCACACTTTTCTGAACGATGTGAAAAAGCTACTGACTACCATCAAGGAAACTTTTCCTCTAGATCAATGGCTTTGTGGAGGGGACTTCAACCTCCCCCTGCATCAGTACTTGCCTCTCTTCGATCTTGATTCGATTGTTGGCAGTTTTACTAACGTAGGCAATGAGTCAGCTCCTATATTCTCCTCTGGCAGCCTAGTGTGGGGCTTTGTCGAGTTATTTTCAGCCCTGGACTTGATTGTCCTCCCCGAAGCTAGTTTGTCAGATCTAGTAATTCCTTCTACCTTCAAGAGGGGAGAATCTGAGTCATATATAGATTACTGTCTCATTTCCTCTGCCCTGTATTCGGGAAGACTCTCGTCTATAGCCATATGGAATTCCATGAGTGATCATGCAAGGTTGGTGACGATTGTCTCCCCCATTCTGCTTGATGCTAAATTCAATTGCATACAACCTGTGGTTGTCATCAACCAAACACGTATTAATTGGAGGGTATGTATGGACTATGATTTCTCCAAATCCATCATTGCCATTGTCCAGGATTTGGAATCTAAGAGACTCTACAACCCGGAAGATTTGGTTTATTATAATACGTTAATTTCTTCTTTTGTTAATTCTATTCCTCATTTTAACCATCACCCTAGGGAATTCCTACACCATAAACCTTGGTTTGACCAGGCGTGCTTGGACGCAAAGCGCAAGCTACGCAGAACTATCCGGTGTAAATCCACCTTTCCTGCTGCGATAGCGCAGGCCAAGGCGGATTATCTGCGGCTTATTCGCACCAAAAGAACCTCATACCGCGATACCTTATGGGACTCTCTTGTCACGGCCTCAGAAGATTCCAACACCGTCTTGTTCTGGAGAATGGTCAAAAATATTATTAAACCCCATACCGTGGCGCCCCCTGACCTTGCCATTGGTATTGCTGACTGGACTTCCTATCTTCCCACTCTCTATGATGGTGTTGAAACCCCTTTGCCCAACCTGTGGGTATTCCCCACATGGAGTGTTGACGAAGATGAGTTGGTCATGCACATTAAATCCCTGACCCCCTCCAGGGCTGCGGGCCCTGATGGCCTTCCACCAAAAATTCTTTCGACCAACCCCGACCTTTGGGCCGCTGCACTGACGCCTTTTTATAATAAAGTTATTCACACGGGTCTGGTGCCCGATAGTTGGTGTGGTGCTATACTTTTCCCCGTATTTAAAAAGGGCTCTAGGGCCGATCCCGCTAACTACCGGCTGCTTGCCATGCTCGACACCTGTGGCAAGCTGTTTGCCAAAATTCTTTTCAAACGGCTGCAGTCTTGGTGTGAGACCAACCACGTGATCCACTATACGCAGGTTGGCTTCCAAAAATCTCATTCTACCCTTGATCATATTTTTACCCTGGACCATCTCCATAACAAATACTGTGTTGGAAGAAAACAGGTGCTTTACATTGCTTTCATCGACATGGCCAAAGCCTTCGATAAGGTGCCTCGATCCCTCCTCTGGCGCAAACTCATCTCTATGGGAGTGGATCCCTCTCTCCTGGGCCTGATTGTACAATTATATTCCAAGACCTGGGCCAAGGTGCAATTCGGGCCCAATGGAGAAACCACCAACCGCATCCTAGTGAATTCTGGCCTTAAACAGGGCTGTGTCTTGGCTCCTCTTTTGTTTAACTTGTTTATTAACGACCTCCCTAATGTTTTGCTTTCCATTAACTCCTTTTCTCCTAATGTGGGTGACATGATTGTCCCGTTGCTGTCCTTTGCTGACGACATGGCCCTAATCGATTTGACCCCCATTGGCCTCCAGAGGAAATTAGACTCTCTGGCAACATACTGCCAATTCAACCAGATGAAGGTTAATGTGAGTAAAACTAAGATCATGATTATGGGCAGAAAACATCAAAAACCTCGCAGTTGGTATCTTAATGGTGAGAGACTCAATATTGTCCCATGTTACACCTACCTGGGTCTTGTATTTAACTGTCATGGTACATGGAAAGACCATTTGCATATGGTCAAAATTAAAATGAACACCTTGTTACACTCTTTCCAAAAACTCAAACACGCTATGGGGAATCACTCTGTGGTGCATATTCGTAAATGCTATTTGGCGATTGTCATACCCACAGTACTGTATGCCTCTGAAATCTGGGGTTGCCTTGGCACTGATGAGATAAAGAAGATGGAGGGTGGTTTTTGGAAATCTATTCTTGGCTTACCGGGTTGTACGGTGATCGAGGCTATTCGTAGCGACCTAGGGCTCCTCTCCTTAGATGCTGAAATAGACCTACGTCGACTCAAATATCTCACTAAGATTTCAACTATCGATAGCCACTCTCTGATATCCAAGTGCTATGTAGAGGCATCTAGCTATGGGCGAACCAATCCTTTGATTTCTTTGGAACATCCTAGAGTGCCCATGATGAAGAGCTTGACATCATACTCACTTAGCGCTGACCCCACTACAAAAATTGCTCTAAGGAAAGAGTCCCTGGCAACTGATTTAAAGGCAAATTTGTTATACTGCTCTGATAAAAGCACTCTTAGGCAATTTAATTCGAATAAAATCAGTGTGGGTCTAGAATCTTTTTATACCAACTGCCACTCTAATGTTGTATTGAGGTCCTACCTCAAAATGAGATATGGTATCCTGCCGGTTAATGTCTACCTTCTTGCTAGAAGTAATGTCCCTCTAGAAGGACGAAAATGCCCTATGGGTTGTAACCTAGTTGATACTAATTTGCACCTATTGTTTGATTGCCCCTTTACTATGGAATTAACAAAAAAATGGCTCCCTTACCTATCACCGACCAACCTATCATGCTATTGGAAGGAGATATCTTTTGATCAAATGATTAATTTTCATTGCTTCTTTAAGGCGGCTTTTCGCATCCGAAAATGTGATTTTTAACTTCCAATGACTTATTGTTTTGTATTGTATAAGTGAATGTTCTCTGTTACGATCTTATTGCATTATCGCAAATAAAGATTAATTTTAAACAACAAACAACCTCTTGTTTAAAGGAACACAGAAAACTTTCCTGCCAAGCTGATAATGCCTGAAAATATCAAGAAATTAGTTCTGGTTCAATCTGACAGTGTTTAGACATCTTGTAAAAAAAAAGAAATCTCATGCTGGATATTATATGGAGGCCAAAATTTGGTTTGGATACTCAGTTGTACTAGGCACCTTTTTGCAGCCATTGTTTTCGATTGCCATGCTCTGTAACTGTTTTTTGTGTCTTTTTGCTCATTTAGTCTAATACCTGCCATTTGCCGATAGTTTATGGTGCAAGTGTTGACATTCTTTTGTGCTTTCACAGAGGCTGTTTTAAATTACTATGAGCAGTGTGTACACTGGTGCAAAGTTTATAATAGGGGACAAACCAGTTATCCTTTGTTAGGCGTGTGTGCATTATCCAGCAAAAAAAAAGGCACTGAAAACAATTGAAGTGACTGTTTTAAGCTACATTTTCAAAATATGTAGACGCAATTGCTATCTGGGCAAGGATAGCTTTCTTTGTATCTTCTGTGTCTATTAGACTAGGTTATGCTATTTGGTGTTTATATAGCACTTATCACTAGATTCATGGTAGCAAGGTAGGTTGTAAGGATTTCCTATTTCCAGTAACTGTAATGTTGTGCGCTAAGAAGCACAAGTATCTAACTCTGTAGGATAGCCTGAACTTGGCTTGGTAACAATGGCAGTGAATGAAATTAGGATGCTGTCCATGATTTACAATATGTAAAGCTCTAGTAACAAAACAAACAAAACTAATTGAGATAAATAGCATGCCATACCTTTAGGTTGCAATGGACTTATAATAAAATGTGATGTGATTTTGTCTGTGAGCCGCGCTTCACAGAGGCTAAAACTAAACTAAAACTAGCGAAATACACACATTACTACTTTGACGTTGCGCATGCGGAGCATGTGCAGAGCAAAGTAACGCAGGGAGCAAGAAAAGGGAGTTTACAAATGAGGGTACGAATATGACATATGTAATGTATGTCACATTGATGCACTGTACCGTGGTTGGCTGTGCCGTTGCACAGCACCACAAGCAACTCGCCCAACCTCGTCCTGCTCCTCCATCAATTGGCACTTCGTCAACGCGCTAGGGCCACAAGGGAGAGGAGCAGGACAAGGCTGGGTGGGTGCTTAGCGCTTCATCAACGCACTTCGATCAGGACAGCCCGATACAAGATTGCCGCCCGGCATTGCTCGCAACCTGCACGGTACGTGGCACGCGCGTTCACGTCGCTGTTTGTGCTGCTCCCCCGTAACCGTGTGTCGGGTTCCTCTTTAGCCCCGTAACTGTGTATCTAGTTCCACCCCATAACTGTGTGTCTGGTTCCTCTCCCACCCACTGTAAATGTGTTTCTGGTTCCTTCCCCCTTAACTGTGTGTCTCGTTCCTCCCCCCAACTGTGTGTCTCGTTCTTCTCTCTCCCCTACCCCGTAACTGTGTGTCCCATTCCTCTTCTCCTCACAACTGTGTCTCGTTCCCCCACACCTCCGTAACTCTGTGTCTCGTTCCTCTCACCACCATAACTGTGTGTCTGGTTCCTCCCCCCCACAACAGTGTCTGCTGCCTCCCCCACCCTCACCCAACAACACTGGGTCTCGTTCCACTCCCACCCCCATAACTGTGTGTCTGGCTCCTTACCCCACCCCCTATAACTTTTGGTCATCATTTTGATTATATATAATGATTGCCTGATGTAAATAAATAATAACATCACAAACAGCCAGCAGTTGCCAAACTTGTCAAAGTATTGGCATTATTAATGCTTGTTTTTTATTGTTAACATGTTAAAAAATGCATTGAATAAAGATAAATATTTGATTTGTTTGCATTCCCGTTCTGCTATCATTTGCAAACGCCGGATGTAAATAAATAATAACATCACATACAGTCTGCAGTTGATAAACTCGTCAAAGTATTGGCATTATTAATGCTTGTTTTTTATTGTTAACATGTTACAAAATCCAGCAGTTACAAAACTAGTCAAAGTATAGGCATTACTAATGTTTGTTAGCTTTTCTGGCGCATGCGCCAGAAAAGTATTAGCATGGGAGCAAATGGTACGGCATGCAGAGATTTGCCACGTTTGCTCCCAGTTATCGGCGTCAGTTGGGATACTGCGCTGCTCCATATGCATGGAGCAGTGCAGTATCCCAAAAGATGGCCGCCGTGCGTGTGACAGCATCACTGACGGCGAAGTGACGTCAGTGACGTCGCCGTCAGTAACGCCGCACACGTCGCAGTGGGCGTGCCATTCAGAACCGGACGGCGAAGTGATGTCGCGCACGATGCTGTGGTACATGTTCTGTGTCGGTAAATTCAGGTAAGTGGCGCTCGCCCCGTTATGTGTTTTCCCCACCGTTCCGTGTGTCAGTTGGGCCTTCCTCACCCTTCTGTGTCTCTGTTTTGCTTTCCCCACCCTTCTGTGTCTGTTGTGTTTTTACCCCCCTGTATTCCTGGTTTTTTCTTTTGCATTTATTTACCCTTAAATAACACACGTATTTTAGCTTTGCCGTTCTCTTCCTGCTCATTATAGGTGCTCCGTTGCGTTCGTTATGCCCTTCGTTGCTTTTTTCCTGGGTTCTCTGTTGTGCTGTACTTTTCTTATTAACTCTGCTGCTGGATCCCATTTTTCGATACCCTCCTCGTTTGGGTTTACTGCTTTGTTAGTTTTTATTTATTTATTTATTTATAACACTTGTAAAGTGCCCCAAACCCGTGGGCCTCTAGGAGCTGTTGCAACAAAGAACAAGGTACGAAAACGCAGCAAGACGACAGAAATACAAAAGTACTGAGATAGGAAGGTACGGGTGAAGTGTCTTTTATTTATTTATTTATTTGTCATGCGCCACAAGCCCGTAGGCATCAGGGCGCGGGATGGTCAAAAACAAACAACACAACAATAACACAACAGATAAAGCACAACCCGGGCGATCGCAGGGAGACCAAGCCTCCGGAAAGCAGGATTAGAAGGCTGAGATAAAAGCACATACAAACTTATGCAAACAAAAAGGTCTTCAGAGATTTCTTAAAAAGCCCCAGAGAGGAGGTGAGCCTAATCTCAGAAGGCAGGGCATTCCACAGCAGCGGCCCTGCCGAATCTAACGCAGGACAGCAGCTTGAACTGGGAAACATGCAGGAGGCCCACGTCATAGGACCGTAGCACACGGAGATTAGGAAACATGGAAATGTGATTTTTCCAAGTAACTTGGTGCATTCCTGTAAACTGCTCCATGCATGATGCAAAGCATCTGATAGGACACCCTGGAGCGAACGGCCATCCAATGCAGATCTTTACGGGCGCACGGAAACATGGGCATGATGAGGAAGTGACTTCAAGATGCGAACAGCACTATTTTGGAGCACCTGTAGCTTGTCCAGATTTTTTTGGGACGTGCCCACCAAGAGGCTGTTGCAGTAGTCGAGTTTCGCGCTCACAATGGCCCTAACAATGGTCCAACACCTTTCAGACGAGAGAAATGGTTTGATTTGTGCTAAAAGCTTCAAGTAGTAGGATGTAGAAGAAACTACAAAGCTAACGTGATCGTTCCTAGATAGGAGTGAGTCCAAGATCACGCCCAGCGTCTTTACTTTCTCGGACACTGGGATAGGACACCCCGCTACAATGAAAGCTTTGTAGTCAGATCCAAGGGCACGGAGCCTCTGAGCTGTGCCTACCAATAAAAGCTCTGTTTTAGAATCATTGAGGGCAAGTCCATTAGCCCACATCCACTCACTGATAATGACAAAGACTCTGTTAAGCTCACAGCAATCCTTAGAGTACACCGCAGTCATTTTGAGCACCACCTGGGTGTCATCTGCATAATTTGTATACAGGACGCCCTCCACGTCTAGACGGTCAAAGAGGGGGCCTGTAAACAAATTATATAGGATGGGGGAGAGGCATGAACCCTGAGGCACACCCTACTCCAGTGGTACAGGGTCAGTGGCAATATCCCCGCTGAACACCCGATAGCCATACGGCCGGACAAGAAAGAGTGGACCCAATTAGCCGCGTAGTCGGAGAACGAGGCAGCAGTGACCGAGCGCTTGACCAAAGTGTTGTGATCTACGAGGTCAAATACGGCCTAGAGGTCCAAAAGGACCAACAAGGCCACATCGCCCCCGTCAATGACACGATGTAGGCTAGATTTTAGATCGAGCATGGCTGTCTCAGTGCCATGCGCGGCGCGAAACCTGGACTGACGGTGTCAGCCTTATTTTGCGGTCCCTGGTCCTCCGGCAAGTAAGTGGCTTGTGCCTGGTCAGAAGATATGTGGAATCCCGTACTAGACCCCCACTAACCAATTGAGGTTAAAGTAGAAG
>JBCATW010000193.1:0-10560 GCA_038406705.1 Eurycea bislineata
TCTGTGACCTTGCTAGTTTTCCGACTTCTTACGAGGGCACACAGGGCAAGTTCGATTCACGTGCCCAGATTCACCGCAATACATGCACAAACCCTTTGAACGTCGTCGAGTCTGTTCAGACTCTGCCAACGGCCCTCTGGCCGCCCCCAACTGCATAGGCTCTTCGGAGCCAGAAACTGCCTTGTTTTCTAATGGTCTTGGTAAAAGCACCCTTCCAACAGCCTTGCGCCGTTCCTGTCGTCGCTCATGTAAGCGAAATTCGATCTGTAGGGCTATGTCAATAAGTTCCGTGAGAGTTGCCGGTCTGGCCACTCGAGCTAACTCATCCTTGATGTCATGAGACAAACCTCTTCGGAACAAGGCATACTGAACTGTTTCGGGCCACTTAGTTTCCGTAGCCAGAGAACGGAAATGAGACAGATATGTCAAGACATCTTTAGAGCCCTGAACATAGTCCAAAATCTTTTCTTCCGCAACCTGTAAGTTAGGAGACCTTTCAAACATCTTAACGAAGGCTGCCTCGAAGGTGTTAAAATTAGCCATTAAAGGGTCATTATCAACTAGATGAGGCGTGATCCATGCCAAGGCATTGCCAGTGAGATGACTGATTACAAACCCAATCTTAGCTCGGTGATCAACAAAATGGTGGGGTCGAAAGAGAAACTGCACCTTGTAAGCGTTTTGAAATTCCTTGAGTTTACCAGTCTCGCGAGAAAACCTTTCTATAGACAACCCCACTGTAGGAGGATCTAAAACAACTGGCGGTTTATTCTCTAAAACTGCCTTTAAGGCTACATTCTCAACCTTTAAAGCCTGTAATTGTGCAGAGAGTTGTTGTACTGCAGTAGTTAAGTCTTGAAGAGTTGCCATGAGAAAATCTTTGGCATTTCACTCTGTAACTGCTCTGCACAATTCAGACTTACCTTTCAACTTCGGAAATCCTGACGTAGATACTAACCGCACTTCACCACCAAGTTCTATAAAAGAATGGAGGCGGAGTGCAGCCAGCAAGAAAAGCTGCAACTCTCCCTACACTAACTACCCTACACTATACTGGGAAAGGGGAAATCCCTAAGGAACCGGATACCTGGGAGCTAAACTCAGGGACAACTCTAGTCTGACTAACTAAAGGGAATGGGAATGGGAATGGGAAGGGAAGCCTGACTACGCAATACTAAGGACTCTAAAGAATAACTAACTACCTAACCAACACTAATCTAACTACAGCCTGTCTAGGGAATCAGAATTCCCAAACCCTAAAACCCTGAACCAAAAGTAAATGACAACCAGAAATACGACGATACAGACCCAAGGTCCAATAAGACAGTATAATAGCCACAAACCCAGAACACCAAACAATAAAGTAAGAATTAACAGCAAACACCAAACCTCAGGGAAGTACAAAAACAAACAGCAGTGACGTGCTCCTCCTAAAGAGAGGAACACAAACAAATGCATGGAAAGAACGGCAGTTTCACAACGAAACCTTAAAACAATACCCACAAGAAAGGACGGAAGAAGCGGAAAAGATAATGGCACTAACGGACAAGAAACAAAGAATACGGAACACACACGAGCACAGAACGACACGAACGCGGAAAGGATAACGGCACAAAAGGACAGGGAACAAGGAAACGAAGTAGTATCAAGACACACACAAGCACAGAACGGCAGGGACAAAAACAGAACCAGAGAGAGCGAGAGACACGGGGGGAACAAGCGCTAGCGAGAAGCAAACAGAAACAAGAGCGAGGCGGGCAGACGTACCAGAAGAAAGCAAGGAACAAGGGGGGGAAGCAACGCCAACAGAGAGGGAGAACGAGCGAGACACGAAACACACAATGGCAAGCACAGGGAGGAAAACGAACGACAAAAGGGACCGGGGCAAGAGACAAGAAAGACAAACGAGCAGCAAGGAGAACAACAAGCGCGAAACAAGACTCTGAAAGCTAGACCAGAACAAACAGCGACCAACCTGGCGTAACAGGTGAAACGCGCTGGCGCCATGATGGGAACGCCAGATAAAGCTACAAAGCAATCGAACCCGATAACGAGATCCTGGAAAGCGACAAGGGACAAAGGACAACTAATGGATCCGGGAGCAATCAAGCTCCACACGAAAACAATGTCCAAGGAACTTGAGACGAGTTAAGATGAATGCAGACGTAAGGAGCGGCGCAATGGCGCACCTGGAGCCAGATTACGACGTGAAGAAAATCTCCGAGAAGGTAATCGCCGAAACATAGGTAAGGCTATTACAGCATGCCCCCTCCTGGAAGCACCCGGAGAATCAGGATGGGAAGCATGAAAGGCGCGAACCAAGGCCGGAGCATGCACAGAAGAAGCCGGCTCCCAAGAACGATCTGCCAAAGAATAACCCTTCCAGGCAACAAGATATTGGAGACGACCCGCGATCAGACGAGAAGCACAGATGGCTTGGACCTCATACTCCAGATTACCCCTGATGGTAAAAGGCGCCGGAGGCAAAGGAACACGGCCAGGAAAGGGACTGGGCACATACAGTTTTACCAAAGAAACGTGAAAAGAATTATGCACCAGCCATGAAGGGGGTAGCTTAAGTCTCAAAACCAAAGGAGATACAACTTTAAGAACCTTAAACGGACCCACGAACCTAGGAGCCAAAGACTTATGGAACGACAAATTAGCAAGGTTGTTGGTGGTCAACCAGACCAAATCGCCCACGGCATAAGTAGGGGCCTCCCTACGGCGTTTGTCAGCGAAATTCTTCATGCGATCCTTATTCGCAGTAAGAAAATCACTGGCCTGACGCTGAGCCTCACACAGGGTTTGGAGACGGTTGTCCGCAGCCGGAACAGTAGTGACTTCACAATCAATAGGAAGAGACAACGGATGCTGACCATAGGTAAGAAAAAATGGGGAGAAATGAGAAGAGGAATGCACAGCGTTATTCAAGGCGAACTTAGTTAAAGGAAGAAAGGAAATCCAATCATCCTGGTAATGATTGACATAGCAGCGAAGATGCTCCTTGATAGTACGATTAACCCGTTCAACCACCCCATTAGATTGGGGATGAAAGGCAGTCGACAGATTACGCTGCACCCCCAAAGCCTTGCAGTGAGCTCCCCAAAATTTTGATGTAAACTGGGTGCCCCTGTCCGTGTGAATAGCCACCGGGAGTCCATGAAGACGGTAAATGTCTTTAACAAAAATGGTGGCTAACTTAGAGGCTGTCGGAACTTTAGCCAGCGCCAGTAGGTGTACCAATTTAGAGAACAAATCGACAATTGTCAAGATTACAGTGCACCCTTCAGAAACAGGTAAGTCAACCACGAAATCCAAAGCAATATCATGCCAAGGTCGGGGCGGAACATCTAAAGGTTGTAACAACCCCACTGGCTTACCCACGGGATGACGATTCTGAGCACACACGGAACAAGAAGTAGTGTACCGTCTGACATCTTTGGCCATATCGCGGCACCAGAATTGTCGACTTAATACTTGCAAAGTATTCCGAAAACTCCTGTGTCCTGCTGAAGGTAAATCATGTGAACAGAACAAGGCTCGCTGCTGCATCTTGGGGTCTAATAGAACAACCTTTCCCTGATGTCGAAGAATTCCATCAGTGAGAGCGAATTGAGAATCCGTAAGACACTGAGGATAGGAAGGATGATCAGAATTAGATTGACATAATTCTTGTAAAGACAAGGAAACCTGGCAAATCCAAGCTCGAGGTTTAAGCAAGGGCATGGGTAGCGAAGACTCAGGCACTTCTCCAAACAAAGGAGACCTAGATAAGGCGTCTGCCAGGACATTTTGAGACCCAGGTATGTAAGTGAGACAGAAATCATATTGTGCAAAAAAGAAAGCCCAACAGGCTTGTCTGGAATTTCTGCAGTCCATGGAGGCTAGTACAGTCAAATTCTTATGATCAGTTCGAATTTCGAATGGATGTCGAGCCCCCAGAAGTAAATGTCTCCACTCAGAACAAGCATCCTTCATGGCTAACAATTCCTTCTCGATAGTCGAGTAATTTCGTTCCGCTGGCAAGAGTTGTCGGGAGAAATATGCAACTGGATGTTCTCTAGACTTGGACTGTTCCGACACATACGATTGTAACAACACTACCCCTATGGCGAAATCGGAGGTGTCAATTTCTAGGACAAATGGTTTACTAGAATCTGGGACCCTTAAAACAGGAGCAGTGGTAAAATCTTTCTTAAGAGACAGAAAGGCCCTTTCGGCTTCCTCATTCCAGACCTGGCTGGAATCCTTTTGAATCAGTCGAGTGATGGGCTGAACACGGGCAGAAAAATCGGATATGAACCGTCTGTAATAGTTAAAGAGACCAATAAATTGTTGAATGGTCTTTACTGATGTCGGACGAGGCCAGTTTAGAATGGCCTGAACCTTTTGTGGGTCCATAGAAATGCCAGCAGATGATAGAATGTAGCCCAGGTAGTCAACTGAAGTTTGATTAAAAAGGCACTTCTCGGGTTTACAAAAGAGCGCATTTTCCTGTAAACGTTGAAGGATGGTTCTTGTGTGGGTTACATCAGACTTCATGTCTTTAGAAAAGATCAAAATGTCATCCAGATATATGACAACGAAAATCTGAAGACAATCAGAGAATATGGTGTTCATGAAGCGTTGAAAGACAGATGGTGCATTCACCAAACCGAATGGCATGACCGCATACTCGAACAACCCGAAAGGTGTTCGGAAGGCGGTCTTCCACTCATCACCACTGTATATATGTAAGAGATGGTAATCCCCACGCAAATCCAGTTTGGTAAACAAAGTTGCCCCTCGTATGGAGTCCAAAATGTCTGATATCAAGGGCAAGGGATATCTGTCCTTAATCGTAACCTTATTAAGAGCTCGATAATCTATACAGGCACGCAAGTCGCCTGTCTTCTTGGCTACAAAAAATACTGGAGCCCCTGCTGGAGACCTAGAAGGTCGAATCAACCCGTTAGACAGATTCTCGTCCAGATATTCACGAAGAACCTTCTTCTCTTGATCAGTAAGTCGATAAAGTCTTCCATATGGAACGAGCGAGTCTGGTAGAAGCTCAATCCTACAATCTGTAGGTCTATGAGGAGGCAAAGGTTTTAAAGAAGACTCCTCAAAAACGGTTGAAAATTCTTGATAATCAGGGGGTAGAGCGGTTGAAGTTGCTCCTAAAAATGAAACCTTAGTAGACTCAGTATTAGACAGAGGACTACTAGGTGGACTGTTCCACGGCCCTTCCACACAACAATGTGTAGTGCAAAAGGTGGATCCAAACACCAAAATTCCAGTATGCCAATTTACATACGGATTATGTACCCTGAGCCAGGGCAATCCCAACACAAAAGGGAAGCGAGGTGATCGAATCACATCCCACGTTATGCTCTCTCTGTGTTGCCCTATGGCCAAATGTAAAGGGATAGTCTGCGTACAAACTGGACCAGACACCATTGGAGAACCATCAATAGTCTCAATAAAGGCCACATCAGACCTCACTTGCAGGGGCACTGTATGTTTCTTGACCCATTGTTCATCTACAAAGAGTCCAGCAGCCCCACTGTCAAGTAAGGCGAAAGTGTCCACGGAAAAAGAAGACCAAAGAATTTGTATATTTATCAAAAGTAAAGACCTGTCAATATCAGATGGCAAAGAACATAAAGGACTGGTAGCAACCTGGTCCACAGAATTCGTTCCATCATTCTGTGACCTTGCTAGTTTTCCGACTTCTTACGAGGGCACACAGGGCAAGTTCGAATCATGTGTCCAGATTCACCGCAATACATACACAAACCCTTTGAACGTCGTCGAGTCCGTTCAGACTCTGTCAACGGCCCTCTGGCCGCCCCCAACTGCATAGGCTCTTCGAAGCCAGAAACTGCCTTGTTTTGTAATGGTCTCGGTAAAAACACCCTTCCAACAGCCTTGCGCCATTCCTGTCGTCGCTTGTGTAAGCGAAATTCGATCTGTAGGGCTATGTCAATGAGTTCCGTGAGGGTAGCCGGTCTGGCCACTCGAGCTAACTCATCTTTGATATCATGAGACAGACCTCTTCGGAAAAAGGCATACTGGACTGTTTCGGGCCACTTAGTTTCCGTAGCTAGAGAACGGAAATGAGACAGATATGTCAAAACATCTTTAGAGCCCTGAACACAGTCCAAAATTCTTTCTTCCGCAACCTGTAAGTTTGGAGACCTTTCAAACATCTTAACAAGGCTGCCTCGAAGGTGTTAAAATTCGCCATTAAAGGGTCATTATCAACTAGATGGGGCGTGATCCATTCCAAGGCATTACCAGTGAGATGGCTGATTACAAACCCAATCTTAGCTCAGTGATCGACAAAGTGGTGGGGTCGAAAGAGAAACTGCACTTTGTAAGCGTTTTGAAATTCCTTGAGTTTACCAGTCTCGCCAGAAAACTTTTCAATAAACAAACCCACTGTAGGAGGATCTAAAACAACTGACGGTTTATTCTCTATTACTGCCTTTAAGGCTACATTCTCAACCTTTAAAGCCTGTAGTTGTGCAGAGAGTTGTTGTACTGCAGTAGTTAAGTCTTGAAGAGTTGCCATGAGAAAATCTTTGGCGTTTCACTCTGTAACTGCTCTGCACAATTCAGACTTACCTTTCAACTTCGGAGATCCTGACGTAGATACTAACCTCACTTCGCCACCAAGGTCTATAAAAGAATGGAGGCGGAGTGCAGCCAGCAACAATAGCTGCAACTCACCCTACACTATCTACCCTACACTATATTGGGAAAGGGGAATTCCCTAAGGAACCGGATACCTGTGAGCTAAACTCAGGGACAACTCTAATCTGATAACTAAGGGAAAAAGGGAAGGGAAGTCTGACTAAGCAATTCTAAGGACTCTAAAGAATAACTAACTACCTAACCAACACTAATCTAACTACAGCCTGTCTAGGGAATCAGAATTCCCAAACCCTAAAGCCCTGACCCAAAAATAAAAGAGAACCAGAAATGCGACGACACAGACCCAAGGCCCAATGAGGCAGTATAACAGCCACAGACCCAGAACACTAAACAATAAAATAAGAATGATCAACAAACTCCAAACCTGGGGGAAATACAAAAACAAACAGCAGTGACGCGCTCCTCCTAAAGAGAGGAACACAAACAAATGCATGAAAATAAAGAATGGCGGTTTCACAACGAAACCAACGAAAGACCAAAAAGACAATACCAACAAGAGGAGGACAAAATGACGAAAAGAACGCGGTAAAGGTAACGGCACAAACGGACAGGAAACAAGGAAACGAAGGAGTACGGGACACACAGAAAGAATAGAACGGCAGGGACAAGCGCAAGACAAGAGAGCGAGAGACACGAGAGGAACAAGCGCTAGACGAGAAAGCAAACGGAACACAAGAGCGAGGCGAGCAGACGTACAAGAAGACTACAAGGTACAAGGAGGAAAAATTACGACCACAGAGAGGGAAAACAAGCGAAACACAATACGAACAACGGCAAGCACAGAGAGGGAATACGAACGAGGAGGGGAAACGGGGCAAGAGACAAGAAAGACAAACGAACAACAAAGGGAACGACAAGTGCGAAACAAGGCTCAAGACCGAACACTAAACCAGCACAAACAGCGACCAACCTGGCGTAACAGGTGAAACGCGCTGGCGCCATGATGAGAACGCCAGATAAAGCCACAAAGCAATCGAACCTGATAACGGGATCCTGGAAAGCGACGAGGGACAAAGGACAAATAATGGAGCCAAGAGCAATCGAACTCCAAACGTAAACAGTGTCCAAGGAACTCGAGACGAGTTAAGATGATCGCAGACATAAGGAGCGGTGCAGGGGCGCACCTGGAACTAGATCACAACGTGAAGAAAGTCTCTGAGAAGGTAATCGCCGAAACGTAGGTAAGGCTATTACATTTCTTTGGGGCCTGATCCAGGCTAGTTGCTGAAAAAATTACTTTTGACAGAGGTTCGTTGTCTAAGATTAGATTTGCTTGGGAGACTAAGTCTCTAATTTTAGCTAAATATGGGGTCTGTGATAGCCTATCTGGTGAAGGATCTCGAAGGAGAGCTGAGCTGGGAAGGGGAGTATTTCATGCAGTATCTGGTATCGGGATTTAGTATAGGCGATTGTTGTGAGCTGAGCATGGCATGATTCTGTGAGGAAACGCAGTGTACCTGGACATGTTCCATAACTGGCTTGCTATTTGCTCCCAAGACAGGAGAGATAGTCCCTTGATTGAGAATTCTCCCCCCCTATAACTGGTAGGTTCACTGGCACAGTCTGTTTAGGGCGTTTAGTCATGACAATGCCCTTTAATGCCCTTTAACTGCCCTTTGCAGCCCTTTGCGGAGGGCTGGGCAGGTCAGCAGTACGGCAGAGCGTCAGTGGACGAGGATGAACCAATAGCAGGAAAGCTTGAGGACTACGGATAGCTCCCAGGTTTGATGGGAAATGTAGTTGGGGCCACAGAGTTTCAGTAAAACAAGCACTATAAGAAATAGAAAGAGCACAATAAATTCACTGGTTTGACAATAAAATCCAGCAAAGAGACCCCGAGGGGCAAAGAGACCCCGAGGGGCAAAGTCAATCAAAGTCACTAAATATATCAGATGCCCGGAAGTACCTGGTGGTGCCAAGAGGAAGGCACAGACTCGCTGTATGCAGGTGGCGCCGGCGTGCCCCTTGGTGTCCTTCCCTTGAAGGGCGCACGTCAGCAAAAAGCTCTCCCGTTGGGGTCCACACAGTAAAAACAGCAGAAGCAAGGCAGGAGACGGCGAGCACCTCCTGCCGCCAACTGCCCTTTGCAGCCCTTCGCGGCCGCTTTGCGGAGGGCTGTGCAGGTCAGCAGTACAGCAGAGCGTCAGTGGACGAGGATGAACCATTGCAGGTAAGCTTGAGGACTACGGATAGCTCCCAGGTTTGTTGGGAAATGTAGTTGGGGCCACAGAAATTCAGTAAAACAAGTACTATAAGAAATAGAAAAAGCACAATTAGTTCACTGGTTTGACAATAAAATCCAGCAAAGAGATCCCAAGGGGCAAAGAGGCTCCAAGGGGCAAAGTCAATCAAAGTCACTAAATATATCAGATGCCCGAGGTACCTGGTGGTGCCAAGAGGAAGGCACAGCCTCGCCGTATGTGGGTGGCGCGGGCGTGCTCTTTGGCGTCCTTCCCTTGAAGGGCGCACGTCAGCAAAAAGCTCTCCCGTCGGGGTCCACACAGTAAAAACAGCAGAAGCAAGGCAGGAGACGGCGAGCACCTCCTGCTGCCAACTGCCCTTTGCAGCCCTTCGCGGCCACTTCGCGGAGGTCTGGGGAGGTCAGCAGTACGACAGAGCGTTAGTGGACGAGGATGAACCAATAGCAGGTAAGCTTGAGGACTACGGATAGCTCCCAGGTTTGATGGGAAATGTAGTTGGGGCCACAGAGATTCAGTAAAACAAGCACTATAAGAAATAGAAAGAGCACAATTAGTTCACTGGTTTCACAATAAAATCCAGCAAAGAGACCCTGAGGGGCAAAGAGACCCCGAGGGGCAAAGTCAATCAAAGTCACTAAATATATCAGATGCCCGGAGGGACCTGGTGGTGCCAAGAGGAAGGCACAGCCTCGCTGTATGCGGGTCGCAACGGCGTGCCCCTTGGCGTCCTTCCCTTGAAGGGCGCACATCAGCAAAAAGCTCTCCCGTCGGGGTCCACACAGTAAAAACAGCAGAAGCAAGGTAGGAGACGGCGAGCACCTCCTGCCGCCAACTGCCCTTTGCAGCCCTTCGCGCCCGCTTCGCGGAGGGCTTGGCAGGTCAGCAGTATGGCAGAGAGTCAGTGGACAAGGCTGAACCAATAGCAGGTAAGCTTGAGGACTACGGAGAGCTCCCAGGTTTGATGGGAAATGTAGTTGGGGCCACAGATTCAGTAAAACAAGCACTGGTGGTGCCAAGAGGAAGGCACAGACTTGCTGTATGCGGGTGGCACCGGCGTGCCCCATGGCGTCCTTCCCTTGAAGGGCGCACGTCAACAAAAAGCTCTCCCGTTGGGTTCCACACAGTAAAAGCAGCAGAAGCAAGGCAGGAGACGGCGAGCACCTCCTGCCGCCAACTGCCCTTTGCAGCCCTTCCTTAGATGGAATATTTTTAGAAAAATAGAATTGCAAGAATAAAAAGGTGCTAGTGCAAGAATAGGATAACAATAAGCCACTGACCTTGTGACAGAGCTGTTTGTGGATTCCCTATTGGAAGCCGAACGGAAAACTTTCGGGACTGCCGGGAAAACCCACTGGAGGACTTGCATTGCGCAGAACAAGCGTAAAAATCTTGGAAAACTACAACTCCCATTTTACTTTACTCCGTCCTTCCAATTTCACCTATTTGAACCTGCGCAATAGCGCCAGCGGAAGCGCCAGCGAAGCCCAGCAAAGGGCCGCGCTGTTTGCCGTGCTGGGGGCCCCTACAGGATTGGTCCGACTCAGACGTAAAAACGTGAATATTACCTGCTGCCGGCATTGAGCCACTGACCTTGTGACAGAGCTGTTTGTGGATTCCCTATTGGAAGCCGAACGGAAAACTTTCGGGACTGCCGGGA
>JBCATW010000194.1:0-10546 GCA_038406705.1 Eurycea bislineata
AATTCACTTCTTCCCAGATTTCACGCTCTCCGTTCAAAGAGCGCGTAGAGACTTCATAGACGTCAAGAAAGTTCTGAGGGGCAAGATGGCTGCCGTCCACATGCAGCCGTAGTCTGCCTCTCCTCTCACTGCCCAAGATCCCTCCACATGCACAGGGCCACCGTACTAAGGATGCAAGACTCTGAAAAGACGCTACTATGATATTTAATCAGAGACTGAATTCTTTTTCATCTCAGTAAGAGAATAATAGTGCTGCTCCCTCCCTTTTACAGCGCATATTTGCTATCCAGCAGTACCGGCCCCTCTGCCTGGCTCAATCTGAAGACAGAGTGTATACTGCTCCGGGATTATTGGGGGCCTCACTCTTCAGGTGGATTTGGGGAACTCTTGCCAGAGTTGGTTTCGTTATTGACAGGAGCTATGGCCAGAGATTTCAGAGAGCCCCTATCATGCCGCGGTCAGTGAAAGAGCCAGCACGCTCACGAGGTCGGGCGAGGAGAATTGATACTCGCCGTGTGGCAAGGGAGGCTCGTATTGCTGAACAGCGAGCTTTTGGCACAGCAAATACTCAGGACTCTCCCTCCAATTCTAATTCTATTTTTGACCTCTCCGGGGGTCGGTACGGTATTATAGCTGAACTTGCAAACAAATCCAAAAGCACACCGGCAAGAACTCTGCACTCACCCCCTTTGTGCACCTCGGCTCAGCAGGAAGAAGCGAAACCAAGGCTCCCGGTGTCGCAGTCACAATCCCGAGCCAGAATCACTGAATGGGAAAAGTTTGCAGCAGGAGTCAAATCCCCGATTGAAGCCACTCAAAAGAGCCTCTCGTCGTTAACCTTACAGCCTCCACACAGCCAAGCTACAAAACGAACCCCTGCCTCCCCTGCCTCCTTGGCCAGAAAGAAAAGAAACAGCTTACCTGAGCTTTGGCGTGTTTGGAGCGGTCCCGCTGCAGCCGCTGGTCTGCCTTCCGCGACTTCCCTTGATACGCCGGGCAAAATAAGCACACGCATGGAGGGGCCCCAGACGGTATTCTCGGGTCCTTCACTTCAGCCCTCAGAACAGACGGACGGCAGCCCGGCGGGGGTGGCTGCAGGCACATATCCGCCTCGAGTGTCCGCAACACCGCAAGAGATTACAATTGCTCTCCCCGCACCGGCTCCCTCTCCTTCCGCAATACCTGCAGCACAGACGCAGGCGCCGGAGAGTAGTGTCTCTGGGGCACACCAACAGCTGACGGCAGTATCTCCCGCACTCCAGCAGACGCTACCTCCACAGCCTCGAGGGATTTCCAAGCCCTCTATCCGGGAAAGCTTAGCCCCGAGCGAAGGGCAAAAAGAAAGGGAAACTTCTGTACCAGTCATGGCGGCCGCAGATCCGGGCTCCGGAGAGCTAGGATTCAGCAAAGAGCAAACCCCAGAAACAGTGCCCGGCGCTCCAGAGCAAACTCGACCAGCAATGCAAGAAGATCAGGTAGGGGAGAAGCCGGGGGGCTCGTTTGACAATTCAGAAGTGCTTGCGGCTATGGCAAAAATGCAGGATTTATTGATGTTGAAAATATCGGGGGTGCAAGAAGGGATGACTGCACAATTTACAGAGATGAAAGGGTCCATATTGAATATTTCCTCAGAACTTTTAGCTGTCAACAAGGCGGTTGAGCCCAATCGAATCAATTAACAGAAGTCACTTCGGAAGTGACAAGGATTGGCAAAAAAACGGAGGACAATGCAGAACGGGTCAAGACTTTAGAGCTAAAGCTTGAGAAGCTAGATTTTTTCTCCAGACGCAACAATATTAGAATAATGGGGGTCCCCGAAGGCAGTGAAGGCCCTGCTTCCGACCTCAGTGAATTTGTTGCTAAACTAATTTTTAGCTCTATAACGGAGGAGTTCTCGCTAGAGGCCTTAAAGGCAGATATCCAGAGAGCCCACCGTGAACCGAAAGTCAGAAATCAACGCAGAGAGAAGCCAAGACAAATTAAAGTTAACTTTTTAACTTTTCGTATTAAAGACTCTATCTTGGCTCAGGCTAAATCGAAATATACGATCGAAGCTGAGTCTTTCAAATTCTATGTTCTTCCGGATGAATCACCTACTACCACGCACAGACGATGGGCTCTAAAACAATATATTCCTCAATTCAAGACCATTGGGGCCGATGTGCAATATTTGGCTAATGTTGCCCTTCGCATCAAGAAGAAAGGGCTGGTTGAAACTATTCACACGGTCTTGGAAGCAGAGGAACTGCTACTTAAAATGACACAGTGTTTTGGTGGAGAGTTTGAGGCGAATAGCGAAATACCCAATGAAGAAGGGGAGATTGCATAAATCTTAGAATTTTCTATGTTGTCTAGAAATTGATCTATCTACTTGTATAAGTATGCTCCATAATGGTGGCGATCTTCAAGAGTAAGGGAGGGGGCACGAGGGGGAAAGGCAGACACTTGCGCTGCTCGAATGGAGCAGGTTCTTTTTTTCTGGGGGCCAAGGGGAACCTCCTGAGGGGAGGGAAGGAGGGGCTGGGCCCCAAGAGGGGGAAACTGAGGGGAACACAGAAGATATGGTGAAGTTATGGTGTTGGTGGTTAATCTATAATATGCTCTATTATCACGGGAGGGAAGGGCAAAGAAAAAGGAAAAAGGGAAGAATGGTGTGGATGAGATATGTATAATTTAATTTCTTGGAATGTCAATGGGCTTAACAACCGGACTAAGCTAGCCGAAATCGAACACTTTTTTTTTTTTGCATAATTTCTTTATTAGGTTTTTAATATGCAGAAATCACTTTTAGTAATAACATTAGTGTTATCATACACTGATATACAAAGTTATATGCATTAAAATATTAACAGTAAAACATAAACAATTTGTCATTACAGTCAGGGCCTCTGCAAATAGGTTCCTTCGGAGGCAAGTAGAAATAGTGCAGTGTAGCATGAACAGGGAGATGACGGAATGAGTAGAGTAATGAACGTCCGTTAGGTTATACATTTAGGTATATGGTGCGCGTTACCCAGCATACGTACGGGGTGGCTTCGAGTCACATTTACATCTTCTCAGTTGGGAACAATTATTCTACAAGAACAGTGGGATTAAGTGAGTTGGACATGTCTCTCCATAACCTCATATTTTCTTCCTTCTTAGGGGAAGAAGGGAATAAGGACATAGCATGGTACTCACTGGACACATATTTAAAAACTGTATTTCTCCATTTCAACACATTAGGGGCAGTGACACTCTTCCATATCATAGCTAGTTGCTGCGTCGCAGTGACCGAAAGAAGGCGCGCAAATTTTATTTGTAATTTAGCCTGGGGTCTAGATGGGAAAATCCCCAGCAACCATATCTGAGGGGTGGGGGATAGTGACAGCATTGTACATTCTTTTATAATTCGGAGAACGTATTCCCAATAATCAGACAGTTTGGGGCAGGACCATAGCAGATGTAAATATGACGGGTTTTCTACCAGGCACTTAAAACATTTGGCGTTTCGGGAATGGGATATACGTGCTAGGCGTTGTGGGGTTAAATATGTGCGGTGTATTAGGTTATATTGAATGGTTTGCAGGGCTGTGTATCTGGAGGCTCGCCTGACACTCTGTAGGGCCCTGGACCACTGGCCTTCTGTCAATTCTGTGCCTAAATCATTTTCCCAATTAAGTCTGGGCTGCAGCGGTTGCGATGTTTTTAATGAGTGGAGTGCAGAGTAGATCAGTGTGATTTGACCTTTGCCTGAATCCATATCCAGGAGTAGTTGGAG
Organism: Eurycea bislineata; assembly: GCA_038406705.1. Classification (NCBI taxonomy): domain Eukaryota; kingdom Metazoa; phylum Chordata; class Amphibia; order Caudata; family Plethodontidae; genus Eurycea; species Eurycea bislineata. Next base: position 3,761 of record JBCATW010000194.1, read on the forward strand.
GAGATCTGTGGTGGGGGGTTCTGCATCTATAGAGTCCCAAGTCAATTTGGCAGCTCTCTTGAGAGCAATGTAATGCAAAAAATGGCCTTTGTGAATTGAAAAGGAGTCACACGCCTCTCGAAATGTGATGAATGTTCCGTTGGGGAATAGATGGGCATGTAGCCTGCAACCTCCTTCCATCCACGCTGTAAAATCAAAATCTTTTAAGATGTTAGAAAAGTGTCGCATGGACCATATGTCCGCATCAGGAGCATATAAATTTGATAGGTGTAATGTCTTGCATGCCCTGTTCCAGCAGTGCTTAGGGGATTTAGCTATGAGAGGTAAGTCCGATATGGCATAGTCCTCATTTAGTAGGAGACCTGACAGTGGAAGTGGAAATATTAGGGGTTCTAAAAGTTCAGTTTCTTGTGAGGGATGCTCGCTCGTCCATTGTGACGCGTGTGCTATCTGGGATGCCCAATAGTATAGTTCTAGATCTGGTAATGCTAGTCCCCCTTTGTCCTTGGGAAGAGACAGAGTTGCTAGAGTGGTACGGTGTCGCATTTTGCCCCATATAAATGATGCTAGTCTAGAGTTTAGCGCTTTAAACCATGATTCTGGGATAACTTGGGGTAAGGCCCTAAAGATATATAGGAGATGTGGCTGGATGACCATTTTAAGCAGCGCTATGCGGCCCTGTATGGCCAGTGGAAGAGGTGCCCATATATTCAGTTTATGGTCAATGTATTTATTGATTTTTGTCAAATTAACGGTAGTCATAGTGTCAATGTTCCTAGGGATCAAGATGCCTAAATAGCAAATCGGACTGTCCGCCCATTGCAAGCCAATATCTGGGAGGGTGTCTAACGGGGATTCTCGTAATGAGCCCAGAGGGACTGCCACCGATTTAGTGGTATTAATTACAAGGCCTGAGTGCTCGCCGTACATCTTTATTGCTTGTAGGACCCGGGGAGCATCAACAGCCGGGTTATATATATATACCAATAAATCATCTGCATAAAGTGAAACTAATTGTGAACTGTCCTGTGTTATTATTGCACAGTCATTATATCCTGCGCGTAAAATGCAGGCTAGTGGCTCAATTATTAGAGCATACAGAGCGGGGGACAAGGGGCACCCCTGTCTGGTTCCTCTTTGAATATTTATGTACTCTGACATAAGACCATTGGTGCGTACTCTAGCTATCGGATGATCATAAAGGAGCGTGATCCATTTTAAAAATTGCGGGCCAAACCCATATTTAGGTAGTACATGAGCGAGAAAGGACCAGGACACCATATCAAAGGCTTTTTGTGAGTCTAAGGACAGCAAGGCAAACTCTAACTGTGAGTCCCTAATATAATCCATGGTGTGGACTAATCTACGCAAACTGAGGTGTGGTGTTCTATTGGGGATGAAGCCCGTTTGGTTATCATGTATAAGGTCTGGCAGTATCCCTCTCAAACGCTTGGCTAGGACACCCCCCAGTATTTTAGTATCCGTATTAAGGAGAGTTAGGGGCCGGTATGATTCTGGGTTATCCTCGGGTTTATTAGGCTTGAGCAGCATTGAAATTATGCCTTCCCGCATCGTTGGGGACAATGCTCCCTTCGAGATCATCAATTTGAATAATGAAGTGAGTTTAGGCGCTAATATGTCAATGTACAATTTGTATATCTCGGCGGGTAAGCCATCGCTACCGGGTGCTTTCCCAGTGGGGAGGTGTTTAATGACTGAAATCACTTCTTCCTGCGTGATGGGGCTTTCTAGTAATGTCACTTGACGTTCAGTCAGTTGGGGTAAATCTATGCCATTCAGCAAATCATCCAAATCTGTGGTGGGGGTGTGTCTGGACTCACTGTATAAATCAGAGAGGAAGGTCTTAAAGGCACCATTAATATCTGTTTGCGAGATTAGTCTATGGGATCCTTCCACATTTACGGACATTATTGGTGTCATGGCTTTATCTTCTCTAGCCAGCCAGGCTAACAGTCTACCTGGTTTACCCTCTTGCATATATTTGCGTTTTTTATACGCATCCCAGTCAAACTTGCTTAATCTATTGAGCGTATCATCATACCTAACGAGAGTGGCAGTTAGTGTTTCCATTTGTACTTGCGTAAGCGGGAAATTTCCTTGTAGCACAACTATTTGTTTTTCTAGTGTGTCAATCTCACCTATCAGTGACCTCCTAACTCCAATCTTTGTGCTTATGCAAATGCCGCGAAGTACCGGCTTCATAGCATCCCATAGTATCTGTGGAGACGGGGCTGTTTCTTCATTAAGTGTGAAATAGTCTGAGAGTGCCTTCCTTAGAGTTTCTGCGAATGCAGTGTCCGTTAGCATAAAGGTGTTGAGGCGCCATGGGGGGCGGGTGACAGTAGGGTGACTTACTACCCAAACCAATGTACAAGGGGAGTGATCTGATATATGTCTGGCAAGAATATCAGTGCTCTGGATATACGGTGCTGATTCTTTATCTACTAAAAAAAAGTCCAGTCTTGAAGAAACATTATTATGCGGAGTGTGATGTGTATATTGGCATGTAGTAGGGTGATGTGATCGCCACACATCTATCAGGCGATACTGCTGTATTGACTGTAAAAGGCTGTCTCTTTTTGTGTTGCGTGGTCCTACCGGGGATGGGGGGAAGTGGTCTAGTTGTGGGTCTATGTAACAGTTAAAATCTCCTCCCCATATTAATGTATGCTGTCTGTAATCTGCCCATAGCTCCGTTACCTTTGGATAGAACGCTGGGTCGTTCACATTGGGCCCATAGGAATTCACCAAGCATACCTGTCTGTGTTCCAGCCTTCCAATAACTATGACATATCGCCCCTCATGATCCACTACTGACTCTGTGTGCTGGAAGGGGGTCCTAGGGGCTATCCAGGTGAGTACCCCTCTGGATTGGCTGGAGTATGATGTGCCCACTACAGTGCCGCCCCATTTCTTTTGTAGCTTAGCCAATTCATCCTTGGAGAGGTGGGTCTCTTGAAGGAAGGCCACCTGTATGTTATGTCTCATTAAGAACTGTTTAACCTTGTACCTCTTGGTGAATGTACCTAAGCCTCGGACGTTCCATGATAGTATATTATAACTGGTAACCATAATTAGATTCAGATATTTTGAAGCATCCCCTATTCAGTCTCGACAACCCTACCCGCTGCTCTATCGGACCCAAAGGTGCATAGTCCTGTATTGACAATAACAACAAACATTTCCCACCCGGGCTGTTAAACTGGCCCACCCTGGCTGTGTCCCTCCCTTCCCTTAACCAAACATTTATCTCCAATAACAAGAGATCCACAACCATTTGAACAAGTTCAAAAAGAACAGTACAGGTGATACTATAACACAATAATAATAGTAAGGTATTCTTACGTATCTGGCCGATCATATCGAGGTATGAGCGGCGGCAGAACTTAGGCAATGGGATCAAAGGAAACAATTCAGTGTGCTCTACAATGACATAATTTGGGGTGTGTTCCAGAGAGGGGTGTGCATCACTTTGGGGGGTGGCCCTCCAGGTAACGATCCCACAGATTAAGCTATACCAAATAGGTGGAGGATAGGCAAGTCTTTAGCGGAGACCCAGCTGCATATCTTCAAGCGGCGGTGGAGAGGAGAGTCTCGATCTTTCTGACCCCGTGGGAGAGGCATGTCTCTGCATGTGGATAGTCGCGCAAGTCTTCATCGGCTTCCCTTAGAGGGGTAGACAGTCTGCGTGGCGTTGTTGATCTCCTGAGCGATGAGGGGGTAGAATCTAAAGATGAACTGTTGTTTAGGGAACGGTCTGCATTCAGTGGAGAGTGTCTGGTGCGTTCAGCGCGTTCAAATTTACTGGGGCTACGCTTGAATTGTGAATCTATCCACTGCATGGCTTCATCCGGCGAGGCAAAAAAACGAGAGCTGCCTTTATGCATGATTTTTAATCGGGCGGGGAACAGCAATGCATATTTGAGCTGGAGTTCTCGGAGTCTCCGTTTGACCGCATCAAATGTTCTCCTCTGTGTTTGTATCTTTTGGGTGTAATCCGGGAAGATCATCACATGACTGTTCTCTATATTTGGGAGAGCATTGTTCCGTGAGGCCTGGAGAATAGATTCCTTATCAGTGTAGCAGAGAATTTTTGCAATAATGGGTCTTGGAGGACGCCCTGGAGTCGGGAACGGAGTAGGGGTACGGTGGGCTCTTTCAACCTTGAACAAGTCTGATAGTGAGTTCTGTGGAATTGCGTGTTTAAGGTAGTCTTCAACATATGCTGTGCAGTCTCTACCCTCACATTTTTCTGGAACGCCCACCAACCTGAGGTTGTTCCGTCTCGATCTCCCCTCTAGGTCATCAACCTTGTGCTCCATTGTTATTATGCGGGGGGTGTGGGTCCTATGATGTTGCTCCAGCGCTTCCACAGAGAGTTTCAAGGATGCAATGTTTGCTTCAGACGTAGCCGCCTTCTCCTTTGCTTTTCGTAGGTCTTCTCGCAGAAATGTTATTTCTGTTCGCAACGCCCCTGTCGTAACAATCATCTCGGCTTTCAGAGCAGCTAGGGCCTCCTTGAGTTCCTGTACAGACGGATCTTGTGGTGCCTGGGGCGATTGGGGAGCCGGGGATTTATCTGGCGGGGGATTAAGTGTGGTTGGGAGGGCTGTTGCTTGTGCTTCAGTTCCTGCGTTCGTTTGTGTTGCCTGCGTGGGTATCTCCTCCTCTATCGTAGGTATAGGTGCCGTTGTTTTAGGGGGGCGTGGAGTTGTTTTCACATATTTGTCCATAGTAGATGAGGAGGGTGCCTCATCCACTGGAGGAGGGCGGGTCAAGTTTGACTTTCTTCTTGCCATTTGGGCTGCTGTTGCGGCTTGCAGATTGCAGGCACAGCCCGACCCAGTTTGATCAGTGGTTTAAATGTTTGTGGGGTCTAGGGCTCTGATACAGCCAAATATATGGAGTTGGGGTAAAACGTTGCCCCCCCTTTAGTTGCACTCCGCAGCCTGGGGTCACTTAATCAAACAGAGGATGGGGGCCCCCCAGTGTCACCAGCACTCACCCCTCTCACCTGCCCTTCTTTGGCTTGCAGTGGTCTTCGTATTCCTTCATAAACGGCGTCTAGCCACCAAGGCCACTGCAGGAGTGGCACAGCAGTTCCAAGTGATCGCGCCGGGCTGCGTGTGACTCGAGGGCCAAGTAGTTGCTGCTGGCAGGGGGAGCACGCTGAACCCGCAGGACAGGCCCGCACTGTCGCGCACCCGGCCGCCCGCGTGTGGAGCGGCGGGGGGAGGTCCGCACTATCGCGCACCAGGCCGCCCGCGCATGGAGCGGCGCCCCGTCCCCAGCCGGTCTCAGCTGCGTGTTGTGCGGCTCAGTGCTCCTTCCTGTGCCGCCCGCGTGTGGAGCGGCGCCCCGACCTCAGCCGGTCTCAGCCGCGTGTTGTGCGGCTCTGTGCCCCTCCTTGCTGTCCGGGAGAGCCCCGGAGGGCGGGCGTCCTCGGATGGAGGGCTCACGCTGTCCGGCTCTGCAGGGCTCCAGAATCCTCCGGCACCTCACTGTGGCGGCCGCCGCTCCAGGTATCGTTGCGCGCCGGCCGTCCTCTCACGCAAGGCCGGCGCGTGTGGTGGCTCCTCCCCCTGCAGGGCCTCAGTCCGCGGCTCTCTGCAGAGTGCGACGCAGGGGGTCCTCTGACACACGGATTTCGGCGTGGAAGGGCTCTCTGGACCCCCTCCTGCACGCGTGACGGTCCGGTGCACTCCCCAGGACCGCAGAGCCTCTCTGGATGTCGGATCTTCAGACTCGGATCGCGGAGCGATGTGGGGTATGTATTACTCCACGGCGGCCATTTTGGCCCTCCCAACAATTTTTTTAATGAATCTTTTGGAGGCCATATATAATCGCCGCCAGTGGCTGGGTCACTTTTAAATATTGTGCGCTGTTCTCTGAAATTATTTCTTTTTCTGCCCATCTCCACTACGGTATCCCATAGTAATTGAGTGTCATTTGTAGGATCTTGCATCAATTCATTGTATATTTCAGTATAGGATACTAGCTCTATAAGTGATTTCAAATCATCGGTTAAGGGCTTTGATGTGGGATCTTGGATGTTTTTGGTAGATAAAGTTAGGTTATGTTAGTTGGTTCTTGTATGGCGCAATCTCACTGCTGATGTGGTTTTGGCGTGCCACAAGCTGAAGTGGGGTCTTTCTCAGCTCGATTTTTGTGGGCTCTCGCCCTCTTTTTTTCCCCAACTTATGGGTTTATATGTGGTATGTGTTTTATATGGCCTGTACTTTGGCGACTTTACTCCACCCCGGTCTAGAAGATTCTTCTTTCATATGTCATCTTAACGTGATCCCTGTTTATATGTGGGACCTTCCAGTATGTGTTGATCTGGTGAATAGGTGCTATTTTCTCTCTATTTGTATGTGCTCTTGGACCCCTCTGATGTATGTCCTGCCAATTCCTTTGGTCCATATTTTACAATTGGTGTTTTAATGTATTGATGTGTATCCCATTTTGATATTGGGAGGCTTTTATTTTGTGTTTGCATGCTTAGTTTTCCTCTCTAGGACTCAATTCTTTATTGTGTTTGATTTTTTTGAAAGCCAGACATAATGCACTAGATAAAGGAACTAAGGTAAATGACCTGTATTGTCATTTACAGTTCTAGCAATTAAGCTTCTTTACTGTATCCTATAGCATATTGTTGCGTATATGTTTTAATGATTCTATGACTATCTCATCAGTGCCGAGGAAGGAGGGACAGGAGCCGAAGTTGCATCTATTGGTGCTGCAGCATCCAGGCCAACTTGTGGC
>JBCATW010000195.1:0-10544 GCA_038406705.1 Eurycea bislineata
CTGGCTCCCTCCGTTTCTCACATAACCCCGGAGGAATTGGCCTCTGTCCCTGCCCCATATCATCCTCTAGCCAGGGTCTTCAGCCCAGCTGAAGCTCATAAGCTTCCCCCGCACTGCCCTTATGATTGCGTCGTCGACCTTGTCCCGGGAAATCCGGTTCCACACGGACCAATCTACTCGCTGAGCCCCAATGAGGAGTTAGTCCTCAAGCAATACATCCAAGAAAACTTTGCTAAGGGTTTTATTCGTCCGTCCAAGTCACCTGCCGGCGCCCCTATCTTTTTCGTCGAAAAAAAATCTGGCGAACTGAGGCCTTGCATCGACTATCGTCATTTAAACGACATCACCATAAAAAAAATCATTACGCGCTTCACCTCATCCCAGACCTGATCGACCAGGTTCGTGGAGCCCAGTGGTTCTCCAAGTTGGACCTACGGGGTGCCTACAACCTGGTACGAGTTAGAGAGGGGGACGAGTGGAAACGGCCTTCAACACCAAATTTGGCCATTTTGAATACCTGGTGATGCCGTTCGGTCTTTGCAATGCCCCAGCAGCTTTTCAATTTTTTTTTCGTCACCGACATTTTTAGAGATCTGTTAGGGGTCTTCCTGGCAGTGTACTTGGATGACATCTTAATCTATTCCGCCACCCTAGACCAACACATAGAGCATGGGCAGATCACTTTACAGCGGCTTCTCACCCACAAACTCTATGCAAAACTTTCTAAATGCCAATTTCACTCCAAAAAAGTCGAGTATCTAGGCTATATTCTCACTCCTGACCATGTTGAAATGGAAGCTACTAAGGTGAGAACTATCCTGGACTGGCCTGTCCCCAACTCCATAAAAGACATTCAAAAACTGATAGGCTTCGCCAACTTTTACAGACGTTTTGTGCCTAACTTTTCCTCATTGGTAAACCCATTAACCAAATTAACCAAGAAATCTGAGACCTTTGTCTGGGGCCCTTCTCAGGAGGAAGCCTTCTCGGCCTTGAAGAGAGCTTTCTGCTCAGCCTCAGTCTTAGTTCAACCGGACCCAATCAAGCAATTTGTCCTGGAAACGGACACCTCTGACACCGCCATGGGGGCTGTGTTGTCCCAACGGGACTCAGAGGGTCATCTTAGGCCTGTGGCCTTCCATTCCAAGAAATTCTCTCCCGTGGAATTCAATTACATGGTTTTCGATAAGGAGTTACTAGCCATCCGTGAAGCTCTGTCTCATTGGAGGCATTATTTAGAAGGGACGAAAGAAACAATCGACATTAGAACGGACCATAAGAACTTAACTTATTTAAAGTCGGCGAAGTGTCTGTCCCCAAGACATGCCAGGTGGATGCTCTTCTTCTCCCGGTTTAACTTTTTAATTTCCTTTAATCCTGGCAAGTCTAATGGTAAAGCAGACACTCTCTCTCGTCTTTACGAACAAGACTCTAAACCTCTCTTGCCTGAAGAATTCATTTTTCGTCCAAAAAATTTCAGCCCTGATCCAGTCCTAGGTACACTTCAACAAGCCCTTCGACTTATTACACCCCTTGAACTCTCTAAAATATTGGAGGCCCCCACTGCTAAAATTAATTCTTCTGGTTGTGTGTTTTTGAAAAGTCGAATCTATGTTCCCGAAGCAGCCAGGTTAGAAGTACTTTAGAAACTGTCATGATAACTTAACCACTGGTCACCCCGGCATTCTGAAAACCAAAGATCTTATTGAGCGTTGTTTTTTTTGGCCAACTTTAACAAAGGATATCGAGGATTATGTTAAGACCTGTGAAGTATGCGCTAGGAGTAAACCCACTCTAGCCAAGCCTTCCGGTCTTCTAGTTCCTGGTAGGTAGGAAGGCATGTCAGGCGGACCGGCAGTGGCTTCCGGAATCACTTCCGGTCCTGGGAGTTTTCCGACTGAACAGGGGGAGTAGCCGGGTCGATGAGGCGAATTGGCCTCTCCGGAGGGAGAGAGGGTTGAGACCTCTTTGGGTCGAATCAAGGGGTAGTCTCGTAGGATATGAGAGGAAGAACCACAGTAAAGGCAGAGGTTCAGTTTTCGCCACCTATCCTTTTCTTCATGAGTGAGAGGCGGTCTAGGGCCGCCTCTACGGGGGGGGCATGGGTGCTGGCGCCTTGGGGGAAGCACCAGGGTCCTTAGTGAGCTCCTCGACCGAAGGCTTAGCGTCAGAGCGCGAGAGAGGCTGAGGAGGGAATTTTGAGGGTGGTAATCTGGTAGAGAAGCCACGAGAGGACCAGGCTTTCTTTTCAACGAATCTCTGCTCCACCTGCAGAGTGAGGTCCATTAGGTCCTATATCGAGGCGGGTGTGGGGAAGACGTTGAGCAGTGCATCGCAAATATCATCGCGCAGCCCGTGGAGAAAAATGGTAAACTGGGTACTTTCAGGCCAACCCACCTCCGAGGCGAGCTGGCGTAAATGATTAATAAAAACTGCCACGGAACTGCTTCAAAGTTAAAAGCTCAACACCTCGAGCCTGGGGTGCAAGTTTCCTTCCAAATAACCTTTCCAGTTCGCTCTCAAAGGCCTCAAAATCATCTAACAGAGGGCTATTGGAGGCAACTAGAGTGGCTGCCCTATCCAAGGCTGGCCCGAAAGGTTCAAAATAACAAAAATCGTCTTGGGCCTAGCCAAGGTGAAGGCTTGGGGCCTGGCCAAGAAATGGAGGGAGTACTGTGTGTGGAATTTCTTGAAGGTCGGTGAGTTTCCGGAGAATTTTTCCGGTAGGGCTATCTTAATATCTGGAATTTGCGGGGCAGGAGCGTTAGGAGGGAGAAGAGGATCGGGAGCGGGAGCAGGAGCTGGAGAGAGATCGGGCATAGCAGGATCCTGGTCTGAGGGGCCGCCAAGGGCATCCTTGCCAGCTCCCGGGACATGGGGACTAGTAGGCTTGTCTAACGTGGTGAACAACCTTTGGAACTCCCGGTTCTGTCTCTTCACCTCTGCAAGCTCCTTTTGCAGATCAGCCACAACTGTAAACAGTTCTTGGACCTGGTCGGGATCCATGCCGGGCAACAGACTGGCTTTGGCAAACTGTTAGCACCAAGCGGATTGGAGTAACAATTGTTTAACCTAACAGCCCTAGAAAGGTTTAGTACCTGAGTAGTTGCGGAGCATGGAGGTGTGGGCAGCAGAGCAGAAGACTGTGACGTAGACGGCCTCACTCAAGAAGTTGAGTGGGGCCGGCTCCGCCAGTAGGGTGAGGATTACGCCAGGGAAGTTGAGGCTCCCGGGAGAGATGTCAAAGAATCAGCAGGCAGCAGTGGAACACCCCTGAAAGACATAGGAAATAAACTAAGACTCAGTCCCCGCTTGCCAACACTATAATCTACAGTGAACGACTTATTCCCCCCTCCACAGAGTGAGACCCTGTACCTGTTGAACTGGCAGGCCGGGAATACCTGGAGCAGCTGCAGTGCATTGGCCGGAGAAGCTGAGTGTTCAGATTAAGGAGCAATCAGGCTGAATCAGTGAGAGATGACAGTGACAGAATGCAGACAGAAACATTAACAGGCTGACTGCCAGCCTTCATGCGTGAACGTAGGTCCAGTAACAGGTTTCAAAGGATATGGCAATGCTCAGCTGGGAGCGTGGAGGCGGTTGATCGGTGAAGACAGCTGTGACTGTCAGGGAGCAGCAGTGAGGGCTGAGTGTGGGGCCTGCCTTCTGCGCTCACGCGCGTGGCCTTGAGGCGGGGAAGGAGAGCGGTGCCAGTGAGGGGGCGGCGTGACGCTCAGAGAGGGCTGGCGCTTCCGCGAAGGGGAGGCGCGCAGCGGGAGTGCACTCACCTGTAGGCTTGGGCTCAAAGGCAGGGAAGTCGGCAGGGACTCACGCGGCAACTAGGATCAGCAGTAGAGAACTACGGCAAGTACAGGACAAGGTGAGGAGCCAGAGCCGATGCGACCGCTCAGGTCGGGTAACGGATGCCAAAGCGAACCGTCTAGTTCGTGGCTGCGTCAGGGCGACGCAGGAGCCGCGAGCTACCAGAGTCGCACGTGCTCAGCAGCAGCGCCGCGAGGAGAAGGCAAGCGTGTAGCGCGTGCAGGACTGACCACTGCTCCCCCGCGGTCAGTCCTGTTGGATGCTTGCAAAAGGCAAGCGTGTAGCGCGTGCAGGGCTGACCGCTGCTGCCTCACGGTCAGTCCTGTTGGATGCTTGTAAACAGTATGAGGTAAGTGCTTGTGAACGTATGAGGTATGGCAAGGAAAGAGAGGACTGATATGAGGAGCTTGTGAACAGTTTAGGTTTTGAGGTATGGCAAGGAAAGAGAGAACTGATATGAGGACTTGTAGGGAACTGATATGAGGACTTGTGTGTATGTGTAACAGGTATAGCCAGAGAGAGGAGGAGTGGGGAGATGGCAGGAGCTGTTATTTTCCACCTGTTGTGTGAAGGAATGGTCACGGGTGGGTGTGGAGAAGTTGGCCCGTTGACGTGGATAGGGATAGGGAAGGTAATAGTGTGGTGATCTGACCGGGGCAGGAGGATATGATGGCTTGAGTGGAATTATTATGAGATGCAATCCAGTCAAGTGTACGGCCATGTTGGTGGGTGGGGTTAGAGACTATGTTCATCCTCCTAGGGGATTTCAACCTTGGGCTCAATGACCAATCAGACAAACATGCCACCAGCGTGGCCAACGCACTCACCAATCTAGGATTCACCCAACTTGTCTCCAGCCCATGGTCTGATCACTTCACCATCACCTTCACTATAATACCACCTGCCCTGCCGGTAAAGAAAACACTAGCGGCCACCCCCATTATAGCACAAAATAAACAAGCTCTCATGAAGGCGGCCCTCCTGCCAGTACTTGAGCAACTTCTCGTTCCCCTATCCGTCCCAGATGAGCCCACAGCTACTGCGCTAGCCTACTCATCAACACTCACCCAAGCCCTTGACATAGTCGCCCCACTAAAGCCTTTTACCCCTAAAACCAATCGTAAGAATAAACCCTGGTTTACACAGGAATTAAAAACACTCCTAGCCGACAAAAGAGCAGCCAAAGCTCTGTGACTAAAAGACCCCACCCAGACAACAAAACCCACTATACCAACTGTAATCGCCGTTATAAACAGAGCTTAGTCAGTACCAAAGCTAACATCTATAACGAGCGCATCACACAAGCAAGCTCAAGCTCTAAGGAGTTATTCAAAATACTCCGTGAACTAGAGAACCCCTGCCCCCCCAAGATGACACTGTTAGACCCCCTGCCTGCTGCACGGCCATGCAGGACACGCTAGTAAGCAAAGTTGCTAAATTAAAAACCAAAATCCTAGGCAAACGTACCACCCTCTGTCAAGACCAAGACTCCACAGAAGAGGATCACTGCCGCGTACTACCCAAGACCCAATGGCCAGTATATAACCAATGGAGACCTAGGCAGCCCGCGACGACGTAGACTGGAGTGGTGGGAGGCAAACCTGGGGAGACACAAGAAGAAGAAGAGACACGGTTAGGAGCCCTCCCGGAAGTACTCACCAAACGGATTGTTACCACGATCACCCTTGAGCCGGACACTTACCTTCTGTCCAGAGTGTAAGCGTGGTGAACCTATAGGCCGTCGGAGCTGGAAGAATGAAAGGTTAAATGGTTTGCCAGAGCAAAGAACACAGTTGCTCAGATGCCGAGTTCCCGGCGTTCTGAGCTTTTAAAGGAGTCAACCCTCGCGGTCTTCGCGCCTGCGCGGTGCGTCCCCGCTCCGCCCTGAAGGCGCCAACATGGAGGAAGGACTACTGCTCTCGCTACAAGCGCGAGACCAGGCAATCCAACACCACCGTGCATGCGCGAGTAAAGACAAGGACAGGCGGAAACCCGGAAGTGGAATATACCCAATCCCAGGCTCAAGTGTCCGCTCAACGGGCCACCAGTTACCTCCTTCCGGAGAAGGCTCCCAAGGGTCTCCGGAATTCTACCATCTCAAGGTGACCTGGTGAGTGGTGCGACTGCCGTGACTAAAGAGACTAAAGTGCAGGAGTGTATTCGTGCGGGTTTGGGGGTCCCGTGCATGTGAGTAAGAGTGTGTTGGGGAAGGGTACTAAAGGAACTGGAGTACTGGGGAAACTAAACCTGTGACATGATGTCCTGAGACATGGACCGCTAGATGTGGGGCTTAACACACTGCCTCCTCCAAGAACGGGCAGCGACCCCGGAACCTCGGACCAGCACCGGTATCACCGGAATTCTACCAACCCGAGAAGGTCGATCATAGGCAGGTTTCAGCAGCGATGTATGGAACACTGGATGAATAGCCATCGCCGAAGGCAGAGAGAGACGATACGAAACTGGTGAAACTTTGGCCACCACCGTAAATGGGCCAATGTGTTGAGGCTTGAATTTACGAGAGGAAGCCAATTTGATGTGTGACGAGGACAACCAGACCCTAGAGCCCACCGAGTAGAGTCCGGGGCGGGTCTCCTGTGTCGATCTGCGGAAGCCTTCATTGCCACCTTTGAGGCTATCAAAGCCGCCTGGATAAACGTCATCCTAGCCTTAAAAGACCGGACGAACGAACGAACCGGGCCGCCAAGGATGGATCAATGGACATCAGGGGAATGGAGAGCGGGTTAAAACTGTACAAGGCCTTGAAGGGAGACATGCCGATAGCGGAATGATGCGCGTTGTTAAGCGCAAACTCCGCCAGCGGGAGATGTGTTACCCAAGAGTTTTCCGCATGCATACAGTATATCCGAAGGTACTGTTCCATTGCCTGGTTGGCCCGTTCTGATGCCCCGTCCGTCTGTGGATGGAAAGCCGTCGATAAACGGCGATCGACCCCAAAATGGATCATCAGCTGTATCCAAAACCGCGAAGTGAACTGTGGCCCCCGGTCACTGACGATGATCTGTGGGAGGCCATACCGGCGAACAACGTGCATCATAAATAGATCGGCCAGTTGGGTAGAAGATGGGATGGACCTAAGGGGAACTATCAACACCGTCTTGGTAAGAGTGTCGGTGACCAACCAGATATGTTTATGCCCCTTCGAAGGTGGGAGTTCAGTCACGAAGTCCATTGCAATGGTCGACCACGGTGTAGCTGGAACCGGCAATGGGACCAGGAGACCCGGGGGTCTACGCCTATCACACTTGGCTCTGGCACAGATCAAACATTGATTGACATATGCGTCCACATCTACTGTCATTCCGGCCCACCACACATAACGTGACAGGATTTCCAGCGTGCGGCGCCGACCAGGATGGCCACCAAGAGGAGAGTCGTGACACCAGGACAGCAATTCTTGCTGATTAGGAATCTCCGGAACCCAGAGTTTCCCCTCTTTGAAGAGTAGGGAATCTGCCTCCTTGGTCCGGGGAAGAGTAAGAAACGTGGTCCGCTGGTTTGGGGTATAGCCCCTCCTGACCTCCTCTAAAAAGGAATTGAGTGGATATTCAATGGAGGCTAATACGCATTCTGGAGGAAAATGTTTTGAACTCCCCTCTGGAGTCATATTTGTCATGCATTCGGGAAAGGGCATCAGCTTTGCCATTTAACGGTCCCGGACGGAAGGTGATCCGTAGGTCGAACCTGGTAAAGAACAAGGCCCACCGTGATTGGCGGGGAGACATGCAGGTCGGGGATCTCAATGCTTCCAGATTCCGGTGATCTGTGAATACCAGGACCGGGAAAGAGGAACCCTCCAGGAAATGACGCCATTCCTTAAGGGCCAGAACTATCGCCAATAGTTCTAGGTCAAAGATGGAATAATTCCGTTCCGTAGGCGAGAGTTTGTGTGAGTAGAAGGCAAACGGCATCTGTTTGCCCCGGTCGTCTTTCTGCAAAAGAACTGCTCCTGTCGCAGTCATGGATGCATCGGTTTCCAGACAGAACTGTTTCTGGAGATCTGGGTGAATTAGAATGACTTCCCTGGCGAATGCTGCTTTGATAGCAGAAAAGGAACTGTCCTGTTCTTTTGACCAGAGAAACTTAACATTCTTCTTTAAAAGGGTCGTGAGTGGTAGGACAAGTGCAGAAAAACCTGGGATGAACTTCCTGTAATAATTCAAGAAGCCCAGAGCCCTCTGTAGTGCTTTGACGTGGGATGGAGCTGGCCATTCGGCAATGACCCTAATCTTGGACGGATCCATTTCAAAACCTTGTTTGGACACCACATACCCCAAGAACGGGAGTTGGGTTTGAAAAAACAGACATTTCGATTCTTTGGCATAAAGGTGATATTTCCGAAGTCTTTCCAATACGGTCTGGACATGAATTAAGTGGAGCTCCTTGGTTTCTGAATACACTAAGATGTCATCAAGGTATATGATTATATAGCGATGAAGGATGTCTCCAAAGATTTCATTAATAAAGTGTTGGAAGTATGCCGGGGAGTAACACAGCCCAAAGGGCATGACCCGATATTAATAATGCCCATACCGGGAGTTGAACGCAGTTTTCCACTCCTCTCCCTCTTTCATCCGGAGCAGATTGTAGGCGCCTCTCAAATCCAACTTGGAATAATAAGAGGCGCCCCCGATCCGATCCAAGAGAACTGAGATAAGAGGGAGAGGATAACGGTAT
This sequence comes from Eurycea bislineata, assembly GCA_038406705.1. NCBI lineage: Eukaryota > Metazoa > Chordata > Amphibia > Caudata > Plethodontidae > Eurycea > Eurycea bislineata. The sequence goes on from JBCATW010000195.1 coordinate 8,521, forward strand.
GGAACTGTGATCGCGTTCAACTTCCGGTAATCCACACAGGGCCTGAGCTCGGGTCCGTCCTTTTTTGAGACAAAAAAGATAGGTGCCCCGGCCGGAGAGGTGGAGCTGGTAATGAATCCCTTCTCCAGGTTGTCATGGATGTATTCTTTAAGAACCTGGTCTTCTTTCTCTGTGAGGGCATAGACTCTACCGTGTGGTATGGGTTTATCAGGTACCAGGTCTATGACACAGTCATACAGGCGGTGTGGGGGTAGTATTTCCGCTTCCTTTTTGCTAAAGACATCGGTCCAATCACTGAGGTTCAGTGGATTGTCGAGAGGAGTGGTTGTTGACTCCCTCAGTGAACCGATCATGACCGAAGGCTTGAGAAAGTGGGACGAACCTTGGATCACTCCCCGTTCCATAGTCACAGTGTGTGTTTTCCAATCTATGTTAGGATTATTTTCTTGTAACCAGGCCATACCCAGAATGACTGGGAAGATGGGAGAGTGAATAACGTCAAATATGATGGACATGTGGGGAACACCCACTGGTAGGTAGGACAAGGCCGAGGTCTGAAGCATGATCGGACTCCCCTTTAGGGGTCGGCCGTCTATTGCCTTGATAGGTTGGATCAGATTTTTCTTAACCACGATCCCACCATGTTTTAATAAAAATTCCTTATCCATATAAATCCCCGGCGCCCCACTATCGATCAATGCAGAGACTTGTATGTTGGACAATGTGGGAAAGCAGCCCGAGATAAACAGATGAGGGGCCGGGATCAGGGAGATGGGACCTAAATGGAGGGGGTTCCCGGGCCGGCTACACCTTGCCCTCCGTCGAGGGTAGCCATGGGGTTTCCCTTCTGCGGACGGATGGTACACTGTTTGATCGAGTGCCCCAGTTGTCCACAGTAAAAACAGAGATGATTATCTCTGCGTCTATTACGCTCTTGTAATGTAAGGGGCAACCTCTCTGCCCCTAAGACCATGGGTTCTGGATCCTCTTTTCTGGAGGTATTACCCGTGTATTCGGGTTTAAAGAATGGCCGTCCGTCAAATCTTCGACGGTCTTTGCCCCTTTCTTTGGACCGATGCTCCAGTCGTAAAACCAGGGATATATATTCCGAGAGCATCTCGGGGAGCAGATGCACATGGATCAAATAGTCTTTAAGATCGTCCCTCAGTCCTCTATGAAAAAGGGCAATCCGCGCGTCTTCAGGCCAGTCCATTTCCATAGCTAGGGCCTGGAAGCGCGCTACATTGGAAATTACATCTGATATCCCTTGTTTAAGATTGAGGAACTCTTGTCTCCGGGATTGTTGATGGTATTGTTGGTCAAACACCCCTTGAAAGACCGCTACAAACCCATCATAGGAGGACAGTAAAGGATTCTCCCCTTCAATGAGTGGGGTGGCCCACAGTAGGGCATTACCATCCAATAACATAAGCATAAAATTAACCTTCTTGGCGTCCGTGTCAAAATGTGACGGACGGGCCCTAAATTGAAGTTTACATTGAAGCATGAACGCTTTAAACCGGCTGGGGTCCCCTGCATAGCGGGCTGGCAGGGGGGTTAGAGATGCCGGGAGAGTACTAATGTTAGGTTGTACTATCGGTGGTGGGACTACAACGACCGGTACCTGAGAAGGTGCGACCGGAGCTGGAGCAGGGTTGGGAGCATGGAGGTTTGCCACATCCGTTTGCAGGCTATGCACTTGCTGGATGGCCTGTATCTGCTCGGCCCTAAAGGCCTTTAATTGGCCTTGAATGTCATGTATAGCTTGGGACATGTCTTGCAAAGATTGCTCCATCGTCTGTAGAGAAAAGGTCTGAGCAATCTGTCAGGACCTGGCTCTCCAAACGATGAACCCCGCAGCGAACTTCCCCACGCCCCCAGCGGACAATGAACAACCACTGGAGGGTCAGGTGGTCGCCCGCGACGACGTAGACTGGAACTGGTGGAGTTGGACTGGAATTTCCCCTTAAAGCAACCTGGAGAGGTGAGAGGTGAGACAAGAACAAAAACAGGAGACATGGTTA
>JBCATW010000196.1:0-10475 GCA_038406705.1 Eurycea bislineata
TCCTGAAAGTCATCTCCGAGTGTGCATACAAACTGGATTTACCCAAGTCCTTGCACATTCATCCAGTGTTTCATGTTTCCCTTTTGAAGCCTGCATGTGCTACTACAGCTCGTTCTTGTACTTTGGCTCCTATTTTGAAGAGTTCACTGATTTCCCCATTTTTGAAAGGGGGAGTAATGTTAGGACATCCAAAACTAATGGCCAAACTTCCAACGTTTCTTAAAGCAAGATATGCTCACAACAGTTCTTTTCACACATAATTCTGACTTCATTTAGTTTAGGACTCATTATTTTCAGTTGGGAAGATTATTTGCTTACTTTGGCTTAGTACGTGTTGCAGTGTTTAGGCAAGTAAAGTGTATTCTAATTTTATATGCAGGGAGTGCCACACATTCCAAATATTCAAAGACATTAAGTGGGGAGCTAAGTGCACTAGATTGCCAGGTTCGTGCTTCTTGAATTATGATGTAAAGCGGCTCGTTAAATTCGCCGCAGAGTGAAGAGCACTGGCCCATGAAGGTCAGCTGCGGTATCTCGGTTGTTTGTAGCCGACGTTAAAAGTGAGCCATTAATCATGCAGCGCGGCGGGCGTTTCCTTTCACTGCAAACTTCAGCCGCAACATTTATTTTTCCTTTAGCTTTAACCCACAATTAATTGCAGTGGCTCACATTTCAAGCCACAATCTTTTGTGCGCCACGGCTCCTTTCCCTGGCGTTATCGGGGAGGAGAATGCAGAGTGTAATTACTCCTCACAATATTCACCATACTATTTATATCATGAGACATTGTATACAGTCAGGAGGGAATACTAGCTTTTGTAAACGGAGGCAGTGACTTCCAAATATACTTTAGGTTACTTACTCCTGGTCATGAATCTTTCAGTAGCAGCTGGAAACTGGCATCTCGTGGATGTACTTTTTAAATTATTCAAAATGGCGCCCTACCTTTTATGCTTTCTTGTGCCTGACCTTAACATGGTGAAGGATTTCTATGTTCTGATTGGTTGAACTTTGAGGAGGGAAATCTAAGTGATCCTTGATTGGTCTTGCTATATAAAGCTTTATCAGACTGTCATTCCTTGTCCGATCATTGACCCAGTCAGTGCTTTAGGCTTGCATTCCTGTGGCTGTGCTGTAATTGACCTTTTTGATCCTGGACTGTCTGTACTGGTATTTTGGACTACTGTTTGCCTGACTTTTCTTTTGGTTCTGATTTTGTACTAATATCCCTCTTGGTAAAGTGAACTTGGCCTGTTTCTAGACTTTTCTCTTGGACTGTGATTTTGTATTATTGACCTTTCTGGTATATGACCTTAAGCCTGTGTATGGCTATTCGATTTGTCTAGTTCCAATAGTTTTCCTTGGTCCTGTTTTTGCTCAGAAGATAACCTTTGCGAAAAGGTTTCCTGGCACCTACTTGGTATTATACGTGCCTGGGGTCAACCTCTGGTAAATTTCTTTTTACCTCAGTGTATATTGTTAGGTAATATCTTCTGTGAGCTAACTACTAACATACATTTTTATTTGTCTCCTTCTGCAGGTTGCTATATCAGTGGCCCCTGGGTTCTGGAGTTCGTGCCGAGACACCTTTATTCTGAATCAGATTTTAGGTTCTCGCTACGTTCTCTGCTTACTTCAATGATGGACAATTTAGCTGCAATGACAGTAGTAAGAAGGGTGCCCTCTCGTCAAACTCATTTTGACAGCTTTTGTAAAGGAGGGGCTAGGGGGTAGTGAGGGGGCTGATGTCACAGCCACCATCAATCATTTTGACAGGTTCATGACCCTTAACCCTCACCCCTTCTGTAGAGGAGCTGGAATGCAAACAATGTCTGCTTTCAAGTCACCCAGCTGCGTTCTATTAATAGGATTTGCACTGGAGCTGGAATGCGAACAATTTATGTCTATGTTCTGCAACCGCTATTTGCTGTAAAGAGAGGAAGCAATGCATGTATTTTAGTTGTATTTTAATTTATCTAGTGATAAGAAACCTGTATAGCTCACAGAGGTATGTATTAGTATACTGTGAAGCCTATATGTGTTAATAAAGCTGATTAGATATAGTGGGACTAAACCATGTCAGCCACGTCCATGCCCCCATTACATTAGTCCTTGTAGGTTTAAATATATTTAGGGTTTGGGGTTTTCAGTGTCTGTTTTTACATTTCAAAGGTGTTTTTTCAATGCCTTCAAATTTTTTTAAAACAATTAATATTGTTATTTAATGTTAGACGATAGAACAAATATGCATTCCTAGAATAGAACTAATAGAGCTAATAGGTAGTCCTAGAATTATTTTGGTAGAACTATTTTGATAGAAAAATACAAGGACCAAATAGGTTGAAATTACAACCAGTGGTCTTAAAACATATTCTACAGCAAAATCTGATAGTATACAAAGTAATAGAACTAATATGAAGTCCTAGAATTATTTTGGTAGAATTATTTTGATAGAAAAATACAACCATCAAATAGGTCGAAGTTACAAGCAGCTGTCTTAAAACATGTTCTACAGCAAAATCTGACAGTATAAAAGCTAATAGAACCAATATGAAGTCCTAGAATTATTTTGGTAGAATTATTTTGATAGAAAAATACAACTATCAAACAGGTCGAAATTACAAACGCTGATCTTAAACGTTCATTATAGCAAAATGTCTTAGTATTGAAAAACTTCAGATCTCTGTACATTATCCTTAAAGCTTGCGGATGAACCATGTCTCTAGGAGGTGATATGTCAAACCTGTTGATAAACCTTCTTACAAGTATACTATAATTTGATCTTTTTATGATAGGGCTTTTTTTATTGTTGTTGTGGTGTTATAGTAAGCTATTTGTTTGTAATAATATGGTGTATTTGTCTTTAAAGCAGAGATGTCATAAAGAACGGCTAATTGTGATTGTAACTTTTAGAAGTATATTTTTCTATGAAGCTTGTATATTTCGTAAACAGAGAAACCATAGGTACGCAGCGAACTGTAACACAACCGTTACGTACTATATAACAGGTTACGGGTGCAACCAAGTCACTTCATTTAGCCACGTAATGGCAATCTCTGTCACACAGTCACTACATCTTTTTTTTTGTTCCAACTACACTCTATACTACCAATCACACCATCTTTAACCTAGATACCATGTTTGACCAACCAATTACTGAACCTTTCCCATTCAAATAAAAATATCTCAATACCAGGCTCTACATCCTTCCATACAACTATGCTTTCAGTACCCTAAACAATTGGACCTTTGATCCAACTACAATATCTCAACAGCCAGTAATGCCATAATTTTTCAAACATTACTTACAGTACTACAATTTTTAATATTTATTATGTTAGTCACGGTACACCTAATACAAAATATAATATCTAACTCACCAATTACGTAATCAATACAACCAACTATAATACAGACCCAACAGTCACTACACTTGAGACCCTAATACAATAAATGGTACAACAGGCATTAAGCCCTGCCCTTCAACTACAATCAGCACATCCTTACAGCCAACGACAGACACTACATTATGTCCAGACAGTCTCCGAAACAACAGACACATAATCCTTCCCTACATATACAATACATGTTCCACCCGTTATTCCAACCTTCCCCTAATTACACTATATATCAATTCATTTATTGAAAACTTATCTCTAAATGTACTATAAGTTCCGCTAGGCACTGATCCCTCTTTACAAATAGAACCTATCATAACATTTATTTCATCTCTCTCTCTGATTACATTATTGGTTTCCTCATCCACTTAATCCTTTCATCCGATGACACTATATGATACATCAGTTACTCTAAGCCTTCTCTCTAATACCAGTAGTTGCCCCAACAGACATATTATTCTTTCATTCATATACAATACATCGACCGATAGTCACTCCAACATTCCTACAAACTGCATTATTTCCCACTAGCGATAATATTTATATCACTTCATCATACACACCAACTAAACTATTGAACCCCAATTACTCCATACGTCAATCGAACTAAAATATATGTAGCAAATAGTCAGTCCATATTTTCATACAGTTACAATGAGGAGACCTACCAATCACTGCATCCATTACTCCAGATATAATACATGGCATGCTAATCATTTCTTTAAACCCTTCAACTATACTTTAGGCGCCACAAGGCATCACATTATACATGACAGCTAAGCTACGTACAGCCTATGTCCTTTCAGACGCACATCATAATCCTTAGCAACAACTATAATACAGGTCTGATAGTTAATGCATTCTCCCCTCTAATCACACTATATGGCCCACAATTTACATTATTTGACAACTACAGTAGATGATGCATCAACCAAAGGAGCCAGCTGTAAAAGAAATCATATCTTTCACAGCCATTTATTGTATATTTTCATCACAAACTAGACTAGAGCCCCTAACAGTCACAACATATTTAACTCTAACTACCCTAGATGCTGCATTAGTGACTACATTACCCCACCCACTAAACTAGATGCCCCAAGTAAATACATCAGGCCCTTCAACAATACTCTATGTCTCACTAGTCACGGCTTTCTGACTGCAGACACACTATCGGTCAAATTAGTCATTTCATTAGACCCATTCAAATACATTATATGTACCACAAGCACTTCATCATACCCTCTAACCACACTAGCTCTCCTTCATTTATGACATAACCTACAACTAAACCATATGACCCACCAGTAATTCCATCCTTACCCTACAATTACACTAGTTGTCCCACCATGTAATGCATCATCCCTTCAACACAATTTGAGGTTCCAACAGTCATTATATACTTTCAGGCAAATACAATATGTACAAACAGTATCTACCCATACAGTCATATAATCTGTCCCTACATCTATGCTTTATGACCCACTAATCACTGCATACCTCCACAACTATGTCGCACAGCTCACTCCATCTTCACCACAAATGACACGTTTTGGCCGCTAGAAAATGTATTACGACCTACAAATACATTATATGGCTGCCAGATACTGACTACAGCAGGGCCGCCAGCTACACCATATGTCCCATCATTCACTTCATCCTTCCCTCTAAAGCACTTTATGTTCCATTAATCACAATATCCTTATCTCTAATGACACTCTATTCCCAAACAGTAGAGGCATCCTTACATAGGTCATCACTGCCTAGCCCAACAGATAATGCATATTTTTTCTAAATACATAACTGTCTATGAGCTAGAAAGTCTATACAAATAGACACTGCACCTATCCCTACAACTACACTGTCATTCACACCAATAACCCAATCCATGCATTCAAATACACCATATGCCCCAGCAGTCATTACCTCTCTGCCTGCAATTACACTGGGGGCCCTAACAGTCACTACATCTAGCCCTCCAACTACAATATTTGTCACATCAAGCATTTCATTGTCAACTCAAATAAACTTTGTGTAGCAACAGTAAAGCATCCTTAACAACAACTATGGTAGATCCTGACAGTTTCAGCCCGTCAGACACATAATTCTTCCCTTCAGCTACAGCAACTGGCCGACCATTTACTGCATTCATGACTCCAACTACACTATAGAGCCCATCAACACCAGGCATTGTGTCCTTCTCTACAAATACAGAACTTTTCCCACCAATTATTTCATCTTTCCCTCAAACTACACTAAATATCCTATAATTTTACTTTATTGACCCCTAAAGATGGCACTGTATGTTCTGTCAGTCACTCTAATCCTTCTATCTAATTACACTAGATGGCAGGGGAGATACAGCAACCTTCCATTCAGCTACAATACCTTTCCAGTCAGTCACTACATCATTCTTTCAAAACACATTACTCAGCACTAGTTATTATTATTATTATTATCAATATTATTATTATTAATATTATTAATGTATTTGTCATGCGGAGCTAAACGCTGAAAGGCAAGTAAGTGCAGGAACATAAAAGAACAGACAGGACAAATAGGCAGAGAAGCAGGAAGAAGTTAGAATATCTATCACAATAACTACTCTATAATAACCAACAGATACCCTATCTAGCCTGACAAATACTGAAAAAGGTCCATACAACTACACTATAGACGCATCAGGCATTCCAGCTTTTCATACAATTTCGTTGGTGACCCTAACGGGCACTGCAACCATCCCTTCAAATACAATATTTGTCACACCAAGCATTTCATCATACCTACAACTATACGCCATGGCCCACCAGTCACTAAATCCTACCTGATAGCTATATTATGTCATGACAGTCTCTGCCCCAACATACACACATCATACCCATTAGATACAATACCTGTTACAACAGTTATTACACCCCACAAACCCCCCTCTAACGACATTATAGGGCCCAGCATTTAATCCATCCTTCTCTCCAACTACAATAGCTGACCCTGTAATAATGGTATCTTTCTCTACAATTACAACATCGTTCCCACCATTTATTACATCTATGGTCCCAACTACACTATTTGACTTCACAGCCGTAGCATACTAACCACTAAATATCACTAGATGCCCCACATCATCAGTGACTATATTTACCCTGTGACTAAACTAACTGGCACACCAATTAAATTGATCCATGCCTTCAACAATATTATATGTCATACTTACTAGTATTTGCTTCATCCCTTCAGCTACACTGACTGTCAAATTAGTCACTGAGCTCTCCGCACCAACTACAATATATCGACAATCAGCTACTGTAATGAAACTGCCAATGGCACTAAATGCCCTGACAGTCGTTGGGGCTTTCCCCCAACCTATAATACATGTTCTTACTGTTAGTTCATTACACACATCGTTTATCACATCAATACATCGAACCACAGTATATGCTACAACACCCATGGTGCCATTTTGACATATATAATGCCGACCCCTGGCATTTATTGTATCTTTTCATACAAATACAATAGATAACCCACCAATCCATTGATCTGGACCTTTAACTACACTAGTTACCCCCAACAGTGCCAATATTAGCCCTTCAACTAAACTAAATGTCCCAATAGGTACTACATCTTGCCCTCCAAAGCGACTAGCTGTCCTGTCAATAATTGCATCCTTACCTCCAAAGGTAATTTATGTTACAACAGCCACAGCATATTTCTAACTAATACCAATAGAGCCCAATGAAGATACAACATACATCTACATTACCTCTCCAGCCGGTCATTTCATCACTCTAGCAAACATCATCACTTCACAACCGTTACGATATATAGTACATAAGTCACAGTATCAGCCCCTTGCAACTCCAAAGTCTCACATAGCAATTATGCAAGTAGTCCAAGCAACTCTACACTAGACCAATTAGGCAATGTGGCTTTTCATATTATTACACAGGAGTCCCAAAACAGTCACTGTAACCTTTCCTACAAACACATTATCTGTTACACAACTAATTGCATCTTAACTACAACTATACTTTATGTCCCTAATAATCACTGCATCCTATATGACAAACACATCAGACATTTATCTAGATTTATTGTTGCACACATCAGTCAGCTGTTTGTTATTATCGTTTTATTTATTTTAGTTAACGTGCTATTTGGTTTTATGTAGCTGTCTGATGCCCACGGGCATAATGTAACTTAATAAAAATACTTTTGATTCTAGTTAACATTATGGCATGGAGTTCAATCAACCCTTCAAACACATAATCATTCACAGTAGATACAACAAATGGTCAGTCAGTTATTGCAATCTAACCTCTAATTATATTATATACATTAACATTTAATTAATTCATCCTTACAAATACGCTAAATGACCTGTCAGTAACAGCCTCCTTCTCTACAAATAAGGCACTTACCCACCATTCATTACAGCATACCCACATATTACATTAGTTGACATAACATACAAATCATCGAGACCTCTAACGATACTAGATGGCCGACCAACGGTAATATTTTCCCTAAGACTAGGCTGTCTGTTCGTCCAATACATGCAAGTACCCCTTAAACAATATGATGTAGCTCGCTAGTCTAAGCTACCGGACTCAGGCTACAATATATGTCAAAGCGGTCACTGTATTCTTAAGGGCAACTACGTTAACAGGCCCAACAGTCATTATATTCTATCACTTAATTACTTTAACAAACTCAACCAATTCCCTACCGATTTATAGCATTTTTTCCCCGTAACTAAACTAGGACACATCGATAAAGACAGCTAACCATTCCAAAAAAAAACACAGTATCTGTTATACCTAACACTTCAAACAGAGCGTCAGAGATATTGTAAACACCTGCGGGTACTGTAAACTTCAAACAACTACACTATATACAACCATCATCACAGCCGACAGTTCCATAAGCAGGCCCTCAAACTACGATAATGGTTCAGCAAGTCATGGGTTCATTTCTTCAAAAATAAAATGTACTATATGACCCATCAGACACAGTTTATGGACCGTGAACTACTGTACACTATTTGAAAGACAGACAACGCAGTTTTCCTGACAATTACAATACATGTTATACCAGTAATTGTATTATTCCTAACTTTTACCAAATCATAGCCTTAAACTACAATGTATATCACACAACTCCTAGCGGCCCACTATACAAATACAACAACACAACAGTACACCATTTTATCGACCAGACAATCACCTTATATGACCCGACAGTCACTACAACTTTCCAACCCTTGATAATAGACGGTCCAACAATAAGTACATATAACCATTTCAGAAGTATTTACGAGTTCACTAATCTATACATCCAGCCCACAGTTACACTAATGGGACAAATTAATCATTTCAATCTCACCATCAATATAATCAGTCAATATATCCTTTTCTTACAAATACTCTATGTGAGACAACAGTTACTAAGTCTTTCCCAAACAATAACAGTATAAGGGCAAATAGACACAGCTTCATTTACACTAACTATAATGCCACAAACACAAGCAACTAATCCTACCACAACCGATAACATTAGCCGTCAGTGCGGTTAATTAATACTAGGCATCAACAGCTACAAACCTTACCGCAAGTAATTTCATTAGAACCAACAACTAAACTACGACTCTGACCTAATAGATAGAACAAACAATGCAACGACACATCAAGGAATACATTTTATTTACCCCTACAATTACAATACCTATCTGAACAGTCACAAAGCACATTACAAAAACCCAGGCTAGAGGACCGTCAAAGGCCTTAACTTTCAACAAATATTACAAGGACAACAGCAATAGACCCATCAAAGACATTACATACAGTCACCTATATATTATAATGATCAACATAGATGAAGTTTCAAGCCCATCAATGAAAGCATTAGCCATCAACTACTAACGTATAGACCTCTCAAGACACGCATACAGTTCAGTAACTATCAACCATACCGCAGAAGCCAAATATTAGCCACAGCACTAACGTCACGTAAGGCCGTGATCAAATATTCGTCTCTTTCTTACTGTAACTGTAATGCCTAGCAGCAGTTACATTTACTGACCAGAGATCATCTAAGTAACATGCTCAACAAGTCAATAATGGCTCCACCTACACGCGTCATGAAATAGTCTGGGCCTTGGGGTTTTCACACACGATTTGTATTTCAGAAAAAAAAAGCCTAATATTACTCCAAATGACTAGGGAACCCCGCTTCTAAACATTTCCCAGCAAGATCTGTTTCCACATGGAGCATGGCTTAATTACATTTTGTTTATTCTCACAATTAGGGGGGTAACCTGAGGCGACCTGTTGACCTGCTGAGTGACAGGACTGTTGACCATAAATAAAAGACCTGCTTGGTCAGTGTAAACTGGGTGGCCTACGGCCTGGGAGCAGCTTGGGGCTTCTTGTTGACCAGACCTGTTGACAATTAAAAACTATTTGAGCTCACAGATGGTGGCCCCCGGACCGTGAAGGGCTGGTGACCTCCAAACACAGACACTGGCATATACATGTTACATGCTATTAGAGTGAATTTTAAAAAATAGCATTTCTAACCATCAATTTTGTAAACACTATATACTCTAACACCAAATGCCAAATATTAACTTAAGATTTTTTCATGCTGCTAGCACTACGGAGGCCTAAACAATATATCACAGGCCCTGCAATGTGCATGGAAAAAAACGTACAACACTAAACACAAGTAGTTGAAAATTCATATTATTTTAGTAATAATGAAATGTACTTCCACAACAGCTTAGAACATGATTGATACAATGGAGAACTTGAAATGGCACTTTACCCCCCTGTAAAATAAAACTGCGCTCTACAGGACTTGCACAACCCCATTTTAACACATATAAAAGACCCCTTTTACCATGTGCTCAATGCAAAATTACAATGCCCACCATTATTTCGGCTAAAGTCACAAACTGCTTCTGCTAATGTAAATCCCACTAACATCAAACCAACATGAAAATATTTTAAAACAACATATAGCCCGCTGCTATTTGCAAAATAACATGCAAAAAACACAGAGTGTTTAAAAGTAACAAGT
>JBCATW010000197.1:0-10468 GCA_038406705.1 Eurycea bislineata
CATGCAGTTTTTAACTAAAAAATGCAAAAATTAAATAAAATAAATTGTTTGTACATTCAAGATAAATTGTGGACATTTTTTGACGGCAGGGACAACTTTCTTGTAGATGATCCAATTCTGTAGAGACATAATATTAATTTGGAGAAGCATTTGCCACCTTCCAGCATGTTTTATTCCGCATGAAACAGCTATCAGGAAAATCAAACAGTTGCCAACCAGAAGTAATAATCGTAAAATTTGTTATTTTTATATTAGTGCTCGTCATACTTTCATCCCACATTTCATTGTAGCAAAAGTGACTGATTAAATTCATTGGGTTGCAACAAAGCTTTACAAACAATTTGATCAATCTGGACGGCCCAAGAATATCACAAGATTTAACGTTCAGCTCAGTTATTAGTGCCACATAGGTAGAACCAGGGGTAGAAATTAGGCCTTTAAGTAAACGAGATTCAATGCGAACAGCTAAATGAAAGCCTTTAATGCCCACGTTTCCACACCGTATAGAAGAGATGACTGGATATAAGTGACGTGCAATCTAATAAGAGGCAAGTAATTCCTGATATCAAAATGCCTAGAACATTTTTTAATAGCCAATATTGTAGCCCAAAGCTGTGTCGCTAACTGTTCAAAATGCCTATTCCATGTTAGATTTGCAGAACAATATAACCCCAGATAACAAAAATTAGACACTCTTTCAATTGGGCTTCCATGCAAGCGAAAATATGGGGAGCGATTTTTGTTTCACACGTTTGCTAAATACAGCAAAGTTAGTTTTGGTTACGTATATTTTCAGATGGTTCTTTTTACAATACATCTCCAAGATTCTCAATTTGTCTTGTATACCCCAGGTGGACAAATCTAAGATTGCAGTATTGTCCGCATAGGATAAATTATGAATTTCCATACCCATAACTTTAGGGAGATACAACATTGACTACTTGCTAGTATAGTAGAAAGATTATAGACATAAATATTAAATAACAGAGGGGCCAAGACACACCCTTGCTTGACCCCTCTGTTAGTGTGAATTTTGATAGTCAAATTATTCATTTTCTCATATCTTACCCTTATCCATATATTTGTATAAAAACATTTGATCAGATGTAACTTATTGTCGGAGAGAATTGTATCATTAATATTACAGCTAATAATGGAAAGTGTGTCTGTGTGAAAGAAGCAATGATAAGTCTATGATCAGAATTCCATCACCTGTCATAGTCGTAGTCGTAGTCATAGTCATAGGCCTTTGTGTAGCGCCCGGGTGCAGCTGCTGCTGCTTTCAGGACGCATTCCACTACCCTCTGGGAGAGGGAGGTGGCACCAGATCACTAAAGGGGACAGCAGGAGTCAGGCAGATCTCTGGTATCTAGTTTGGAGAGAGGTGAGTATAGTGCTAGGTATAGTACAGTGGTGAGAGGAATGGAGTGGGACTAGTAAGATACAGTGAAGAGGTGGTCTGATTAATGCACTACTCCTGATGTTAATATTTATTAGAAAAATGTCATCACACAGGGCTCTGTTTCGGTGGCCAACTTTTATTTACAGTACCACTTGATTCTTTATCTGGGAAGGGAATGAGAGGTAGTGCATTAGGATGAAGGTTTTGTGGTTGCATGTTATAGTGAGTTATTGATTACTGACAGATACATGCAACATTCATTCCTGATGTGTGTTTCTCACTGTGTTTGTATACATACAGTATAACTAGTTGAGCCACATAGCACACATAGTTGCATTCAGCAGAGAATTTGGGTAGTTAGATGCCACTCTAGTTTTCGTACATTTGTCAATCACTACTTCCGGGTTGCAGTCAGCGGAGCACGCCGCAAAGCAAGCAGCAGAGTACATTCTTACGAAGTATCAATCCCCTGGGGTTGCTTATGGTGTATGGCCAGGGTATGGCCAGGCCTATGCTCTTGCCATTTGAGTTAGGTAGTCATACCACTTTCATACTGCCAATTCGATTATCCTGTGTTACCTTTGAGTCCACAGCAATATGGCTGGCGTTAAACTAATGCAATGCACCGTGACCTTTCAGGAATTGGATTTGTTAGCTGATCATTCGGCAGGAATGCAGTCATATGTTTGCTGAATGAATCGCTTTTGCTTAGGGCATGTTACAGTGGAGCCATTGCACTTTAGAGTTTTATTTGTCTGTGTCTTGGTCTGGTGGTCTTGTGGAGTTGGATTGTGGGTAAATGATGCCGACTGACTTAGAGCTGATTATGGTGAGTAGTGGTCTCTGTGAGGCTCTTGAGATCATGTTGTTGGATGGCGCTGGGCTATTAATTTATGTTGCAGAGGCTTGATTATGATGGTCCTGTTGGGATTTCAATGGGGAGCAGAGGAGCTTGTTGTAAGGTGGACTGTGAGTGTTCGTGCAGCGGTGTCGTGCCGTGATAGGTCTGCGCCTTCTACTGTGATATAGCTAGCACTATACCAGGGTACCTACCTGTATAACCATGCTTGCCATGGTTACATGGACACCTATGCTACACTACATAACATATATCATTAATAAAATAATTTTTACTTACCCTTACAGGTGAGTAAACATGTTTGGGGATTTTTGACATGTAAAATACATGCTAGCATTAATTTAGAAAAATGTACTGGATTTAAAACACATTTCCCACAACATAACACTAGGCTGGGTGCATACACTAACATTAAAAATAACATTAAATGCATCCCAGACACAATAAAAATCCTAAACTGACATAATCAATTTAACACTATTTTTAGTATGTTCCCTACTGTGCAATCTATAGTTGGACTACAGTTTTTAAGTATGGAAACTTTAGTTTGGCTGGCTAGCACTATACCAGGGTACCTACCTGTATAACCATGCTTGCCATGGTTACATGGACACCTATGCAACACTACATAACATACCATACCTCCTAAAAATACCTGACAGGGCAGGGCGTTCCAGTATGCATGTGCCACAGCCTCGAAAGTGGCGGAACCCAACCTCTTTAGCCTGAAGTGCGGGACTGCAAGATTCGCCTGAAGGTTGGACCTTAGAGTCCTGCGAATGGGGGCAGGTTTGATAAGTGACTGAATGTACAATGGGGCCGCATGATGTTGTGCTTTATAGGTCAGAGCCAAGACTTTATGCTTAATCCTGGCTACAACAGGGAGCTAGTGTAGCAGTTTGCGGCTGTCCGAGACATGCTCTCGCCTAGACATGCTCTCGCCTAGACAAACCGAATACCGTACGAACTGCGGAATTTTGGATGGTCTGGAGCTTGTGGAGCACAGTAGAAGAACACTCAGCCATCAGGCAGCCGCAACTCTAGCTCGATGTTCGTGACTAAGATAAGGAGCAATTTGATGCAACACCTTGTTGACGTAGGCACATGAGGATTTAAGATGAGCAGCATGTCTGCTCATATTCAAGTGTGCATCAATGTAACAGCCAAGGGTCTTCACGGCACTAGAAACTGTGATACACACATTATTAATAGCAAAGGATGAAAAACGTGGGTCAATGGTTTTTAGCTTCTGGGGGAACCCACCACTAGGAGCTCACTTTTACTGGCATTTAATGCCATGTAATTTTGCGACATCCATGTGCTGATTAACTTAAAGACAGAGTTGAGGGTAGAGGAGTCATGATCATAATCGCCAGTAAGAGGAAAATACAACTGCGTATCATCCGCGAAATTCGTGTACATGAGGCCCTCTGCATACAGTAAGTCAAATAGGGGTCTCATGTACACGTTGAAGAGCGTGGGAGACAACACGGCCCCCTGTGGTACCCCACAGAAAATTGTTGTGGGTGAAGCAGACGCGGTAGTAGTGGCGACTCTGAATGTATGGTCCGAGAAGAACGACTCCACCCATGTGGCAGCTGCACTGGAACAGCTAGCAATGGATTCTTGTGACCAAGACTTTGTGGTTCACAAGATCAAAGGCTGCAGATAGATCCAACAACACCAGCAGTGCGGCACTGCCAGTGTCAACTAGGCGAATCAGGTTATTTTTCAACTCTAAGAGGGCAGTTTCCATGCCATGATGTCAGGTATTGTTAGGAGGTCTGGTATGTTGTATAGTATAGCATAAGTGCCTATGGTGTCCATGGTCAACCATGGTTATACAGGTAAGTACCTTTTTAGTGCTAGCTATCCAGACTAAAGTTCCATACTAAAAACCTGTAATCTGACGATAGATTGCACAGTAGGGAACATACTAAAAATAGTTTTATGTTAGTGTAAGATGTTATGGTGTCTGGGATGCATTCAGTGTTAAACATGAATGTTAGTGGTTGCACCCAGCCTAGTGTTATGTTATGTAAAATGTTACAAAATCCAGTACATTTTTCTAAATTAATGCTAGCATGTATTCTTACATGACAAAATCCCCCAAAATGTTTACTCACCTGTAAGGGTTGGTAAAATAATTAAATTAATTAATTAATGTGTATTTAATTATTTATTACATGTTGAGTTGTGTTATGGGTTTTATGTTGAGTGTTAGTGCAACCAGCAGGCATTCCACTTTGTTCCTGTGATGCAATGATGTAATAAAGGTTAATGCATATTAATTTTTTCACTTTTATGGACTCCATAGGTTTCTATGGGAAACATATGGGAGTCATTCATGCATGAAAACTGTAAGTCCAAAGTTGTTTTCATGTATGTCTAAAATCATGCACATGTATTAGCAGTGTAGAAAACACATGTGATGATTTTAAAGTGATAAGTGCGATTTTGGCATTTAGGGATTTAATGTTATTTAATTAATAACATTAATCCAATGCAAATCAAATTAAAAACACTTACATGTTCTTAACATGTATTACACGTGTGTAGCATGCATTTTGCTATTTTTCTGAAGGTCTCCCTATTTTGTTTTATTTTTGAAATCAGTTTGAATTCAAGTTATATTTAATTTATGGATGCCAGGTAAGTAGTACAAATGTGTAAAGTTACATATGTAAAGTCTGTTAAGAAATTAAGTTTAAAAATCGTGTAAATGTGTTTGAAGGCCCATAGTAATTTTTCTATGTCCCCTAGTCGTGTTCCCTCACGTTTCTACTGCGTTTAGTCGGGTGTAGGCAGGCAGGAAGCTGTAGCCTTTAGGTATGTAGATCTCCCAGGTGGGGCACTCCCAAGCCACAACAGACGTGTTGGAGCAAGGAAGGGTCCAGGAAAATTCAAAACCAATGGCTGGATGACGCAGAATAACACAACAGGACACAAAGAAGCCCTGCTTAGGCGTAAAAAATCCGGTAAAGTACACAGAAAAATACAGATTTTGTATAAAATCTGTATTTTAAGTCATGGAGACCACACAGGTTCTATACTTGGCAGTACTGTTACTGGATATGTTAACTCACACTGTATGTAATCTAGAGGGATTACTGCAGTGCAAACTAAAGTTACACATTAAAAATTCTTTAAACCTAGACAAAAGCATTTTTAAAATCTGAAGTCACTTTAGGTGATTCAGATACATGTAAGCTACAGCGTGTTTTTGTTCTTCAACACAGCTTAGTATCAAACTACCAATGATCATTTTACTAGTATCGATGACTATCCGGCTTGCTTTTAACCTATGCAAGCCTATTGATTAATAATTGTTATAATATGATTAGGAGAGATGACGCCTTGCCTCCTAATATATACATTTGCCTGTTTACTTGTTTTCTATTTACCGTGCCAAGGTTATTAGGTCAGAACATGCGCCATCAATATACTCACCTATGCCAGGCCTAGGCCATGACTTTTATTACTGACAACTGAAATGTTATGTTTTGTTTTAGGTTCTTTTGTTTAGAAATCTGGGTTAAGGTTAAAAAATGCGTAGAGTTAGATGGTGTGCCGGTTTTCTTTCATCTAGCAACTACCGCAATTAACCGCCTGATCTCTCAGGATCACTGTGTATTAAGTTTGAGTATTAGCATGCAATTTCCGGCTGCAGCATTGGGCCGCGATCCGCCTGTGCAGCTCGCAATCAGCCTCAAGATGGCCGCCGTCACCGGTCCTGCCACAAGGACACGCTCTAGGCTCCAGCTGGTGCCCGTCATGCCCCTCCTACCAGCAGAGCCACGCCCCTTATTGGCTCAAAGGGGAGCAGCACTGAGCACCGGCAGGCGTAGCCGGTCAGTGAAGGCCGAAAGCAAAGGCCAACGCCTGTCTGGGCCTGTCCTGGTTCAGTACTCCCCCTGTGCCTTACATCATCTGACAGGCCAGACACAGCAAAGACTTCCATCATGGCCCCTATCCTGCCTCATAAGAAAGCGGACCTTTCACCATCTCACCTGTCGGCAGCTCAGACAGTGGCGGAGAGGGCGCTGCCTCCACTCGTAGGCGCGGACACCATCAGCGATGCCATCGTGGCTGCGGGGAGCGGTCTTGCCGTCCAGCTGCAGCATTGGGCCGGGCTCCCCCTGTGCAGCCCGCAATCAGCCTCAAGATGGCCGCCATCGCCGGTCCTGCCACAGGGATGTGCTCTAGGCGCTAGCTGGTGCCCAGCACGCCCCCTCCCCTCCTTCCAGCAGAGCCACGCCCCTTATCAACTCAAAGGGGAGCACTGGGCACCGGCAGGCAAAGCCGAAAGCAAAGGCTGTCCGGACCTGTCAGGGCCCTGTAAAGGCCGGGAGGCTGCTCTCTGCTTGTTTGGAGGATGTTCCGTCGGATGATGAGGGCATCTGTATATCAACTCCAACTGCTTCAGTGTGTATCCCTGATGCATATGGCATAGAATATCCGGCCATTGCGCATCTTTGTAATTCCGGGACGAATTCTGAATCTAGAGTTAATTTGGCCCTGGAGCTCCAGGAGATCTTTGGTAGGAGAGATGTTATCACATGCTCACCCAGTAAGGAGGTGTTGAGCATATGGGGCAACCTATTTTCACATCAGGCCTCAGGCCCACTTACAATATAAGCCGAGGTTCCTAGTGATTTATACCAGTCAGAGATTCATGGCAGGAATTTAGCATCAGGGCTAGAGGAGGAGGTTAAGGAGATTGCAGATGATGACATACCTGGGGATACATGGTCGACATTGCCCCCCATTCAGGATGAGGATCTGGATTGGAAGCAGGGGCAATTTTGGTTGCTTAATTGCCGTTCTCTTCCAGCCCACTGCCAGGAGCTGAGTGATTTAACAGAGGAGGGAAGCCCTGCTATTGTGGCATTAACGTAGACCTGGCTGAAACAAGAGGGAACTCAGTATTATCAGAATGGCTTTCATTACCCAGAGAGGTGGGCCACGGGGGAGGATTGGCCTTAATGACCAAGTAGGACACCCTATCGCCCAGGGAAGATAAGGCAAGACCCCCAGATGGAGTAATGAAGGATTTCCTTGAGGACTTCCAAGGGCTATTGGAGGCCTCTCTTCCCCTGACCAGCCCGGTAATGATAGTAGGGGACCTCAATATCAATATTAACAAACCCCATGAGCGCGATGTCAGGTCTTTCCTGGATTTATTAGAGTGCTTTGGTCTAGACATCTCAGGAGAAGGCCCCACTCATAAATGGGGGAATACCCTGGACCTGGTACTCACCAGAGGTTTGACTCTGACAGATCTCCCATACGTCCCGGTTTCCTGGTCTGACCATTTTTTGGACAGGGGGGAGGGGGGCATGGATCTGGAACCTGTGGCGCTCCCTTAGAGCAGGAGACAAGTGCCAAAAAACAGTCTAAGAAGGAAATGGGCTAATCTCACGATAGAACGAGCACAATCTTGGGGTCTGGGGGAGAGGCAGGAGGAAGGGCATGATGCTGTAGGTCTAGATTGTGACCTAAGGACCTATTGGGAGACAATGGCTGATGAGATCTGCCCCTTGAGGAAGGTACCCAAGAGGCCTATGGTCCACCTATCCAACAAGTGGTTCACCCCTGCTTTACAACTGGAGAGGGCATGGAGGTGCAGAGGATCGCCCATTTGTTTGGAAGCCGTCCAGGCTCAGAGGAAGACTTATCGTTCGGCTATTAGGTCAGCCAAGTCATCTTATCTGATGGCCATCATAGCCGAGGCAGCCCACTCGGGTAGATCCCTCTTCAAGGTTACGCCCACATTTCTGGATGGACCCAGGCCCGATTTCTCCCCTCCTGATGGTTTCTGCGAATCCATGGCCGCCTTCTTTGATGAGAAGGTGGCAGGGATTAGGGCGGATATTCAGGGAAGGGGAGGAGGGGCATAGTGGATACTGGGGCGCCAGTATGCCAGTTTCAGGGGTTGCCGCTGTCTGAGTTCTGTCCAGTTGATGAAAATCAGATAGTGGATTTTATTTTAAAGATGGGGCCATCTTCATCCCCTTTAGATCCCTTGCCAACCCCAGTTATTAAGGAACTGGTTCAACTGGTTGCCCCAGCAGTGACTAGGGTGGTCAACGCTAGCCTGCTGTCTGGTGTGGTGCCCCCAGCTGGAAAGGGGCCTTGGTTACGCCCCTCCTTAAGAAACCTGGGGCTGATGTCTCCCAGGGTAAGAACTTTCCACAGGTGTCCGAAATTTCCTTCCTGGCACGAATCATGGAACATTTTGTGACCGACCAGGTACAGGCCCACTTCTGTTAATGGAAATCAAATATTGATTATCGATTTATTGCTAACTGAATCATAAAAGTGCTAGTGCATTGAAAATGTGTAGTAGTTAGCTATGCAATTAGTATTTAGCATGAAGAGACTTTGCTTGCACCATGAAACTCTGTTCTTACTCACACATGCACAATGGTATGCTACACTTGATTAAAAGCGCCGAAGCAGCTGCATGACGTAGATACCAGCCACATATCACATGACCACATTGTTTTATGAACATATTTAAGATATAAGTAATGCTGTGTTGTATTCAGCCTCAGTAAACTGCTATATTCAGTGTTAATGTAGCTACCAGAAGCAAGGCCTAAAGCAATCTTAGGAGGACAAGAGAGCAGCCATTTTAAATCAGCCTGAGAGCAGAGCAGCCATTTTACAGCAGCCTGCCCTGATCCTCACCCCACTCTGGTGGGGGCAGATGGACAATGACTATGCTCTGCTTGTCCTCTTCACTGCAATGCTTGCAAAGCTAACCCACAGTGGGGCAATGTCCTGCTGTTTCGGCAACTGTAATGAAAGTGTGGGTGGGACTGACGGTAAAAGTAATGAACTATGTACCAACGGTCAACAGTCATCACACCGCAAGCGCTTCTGACGTACATTGTGGTAACAATGGGGCAAGAATGGTGCAAGGTTACAAGATTGTGAGCTACAGGGACAGGCCAAATTAGGGAAGTTTTAGCCCTATAAAGGATGCACCCCAAACCTGTACTTGTAAGAGCTTTTTGTCCAGCACAGAAGGCTGTTCCCCTCGTCGACGAGCTGTACAAATAAAGCTGCCTTATTACTCTGTATCTCCAGACTATTGACCCTTATTTTTGTTGTAATGTTATTGGGGTAACTGAAGTATTTTGCTAGTTGGGTGTATAATATAATTGCTAAATTGAGGTGTACCCCAAGGGCCCCTAGGGTCCCCAAAAGTACCTGATCTAGACCCATACACTAGATGGAGAATTAGAAACACATCTTTTGCTGCTAGATGGAGAATTAGAGACACATCTTTTGGTGCTAGATGGAGAATTAGAGAAACATCTTTTCCTGCTACATGGCGACCTAGAGACACATCTTTTGGTGCTAAATAGCGACTTGGAGACATATCTTTTGGTGCTAGATGACAACTTAGAGACACATCTTTTGGGGCTGGTTCAAGAAAGATGTGATGAGATAATTTGTCATAGTTTTAAAAATAAAATTCAACAATATTAATATCTTCTGCAAGCTGGGCTTTTACATGCTTTGATCAATACACCAGAATAACCATTATTTATGTTTAATGGGTGGAAGGCTAAGGTTAATGTTAACATTTTCAGTAAATGTGGTGACCTCATAATAAACCAAACTCTCAAGCACGTCTATTATATAATGCACATCACGAAAATTAATCTATGAAAAGGCATTAAATGGATGGTTCATCCCTTCTTTTTTTTATTGAAATAATAATCATATTCTACCTTGCAGTATACCATTTATGAAGCAGTAAAGATTTTCTTTTTTTCACAACTGTGTTTTTACCAGCTGCTCCTCTTAGCTCAACAGCTGTTTTCTGCTCCTGCAGACCTCGGCCATCTCGCCTGTCACTTCATACTTACAGTCGGCTGGGATAGAGACCACATGGTCTGCCCGAGAATTGTGCAGCCTCGGGCATGCCATGCGGGGTCTCTCCCTGCCGACTGTATGTTTGAACTGAAACATGACATGGCCGAGCTCTGCAGGAGCTAAGAGCAGCCGTTACGCTCAGACGAGCAGCTGTGTAAAACACAATTGAGAAAAAAAGAAAATCTTTACAGCTTCAAAAACATGTAAAGTCAGGTAAGATATGCTTATTATTTCAGTAAAAAAGAAGGGTCGAACAGACCCTTTAAATGGGTGTTATCTTTGGTAAGAAACCAATTCAACAGCACAGCTGGTGTATG
>JBCATW010000198.1:0-10461 GCA_038406705.1 Eurycea bislineata
CCTTTCTTTTCTACCAAGAAATACCTGGAGTAGACGCCTGATCCCACCTGCGTCAAAGGTACCTGGCAGATGGCTCCCTTCTGCTGCAGCTCCAGCACCTCCGCCAACAGGGCCTGTAGGTCGGTGTTCGCCGCAGGACCTGGCGGGCTCTCTCGAGGGGCAGTCTGGAACTCGATGGAGTGGCCCCTGCTGATCACCTCCAGTACCCAGGCGTCGCTGGTGATCGCTCGCCACGCCTGGAGCCGCTGTCTCAATCTGCTCCCCACGTCCAGCGGCACTGATGGTGGGGAGGATGGAAGGCAGTCATTGTGAGGCTGGCTTGGACGGGCCGGCACCATCGCCCCGCTCCTTACCGCCTCCACCCTTCTTCTGGGGGTACTTGCCCTTCCCCGGGCGTCGCAGCAGTTGTGGTTGTTGTTGCCAGAGAGGATCTGGGGCACAAACTGCCAAGAACAGTGAAATCCACTCAGTGACACTGACTTGGCAGGCAGGAATGTGTACACAGTGGGGGAGGGGAGAATTCTCGCAGCATTTGCTATTTTTACAGTGCATGTTTGTTGGCACAATTGTTCATTCAGCTGTTCAAAATGATTCTGTAAACAGAAATATAATGTTGTCGTTTGCCATTCAATTTCCTTTTAATTTCCTGCCAGCGCCTCCGATACATGCTTGCTGCAGCAGAAACAAAGGGAACACGCCGTCAAAGTCGGCAGACGCAGTTGGTGGGCACAGAGGGCAAGGAAAAAGGGTAATGCCCGTCAGCGCCTGTCTGTGCACAGGCCGCGCTTGCCGCCCAAGCCCACAACAAATACAACGCATATCAAGTACATCCTCCTCTCGCCAGCTACACAGCAAAACCTCAACCCCAGCCACTACCTCAACCTCAAAACAATTCTACAACCCTGCCTCAAACAATACTCTTACCCCATGTCTAGGAACAGCTCGAAATTCTCGCCTCCTAGCCCTATTCAAAATCCTATCATACCCATGCACTGGCACCCATAGAAATGACTGCCTAGCATCCTGACTAAACTCAAACACCTCTCATCCTCGCACGGCCCACAGCGCAATACCCCCTCTCATAAAGATTGCCTCAACTGAGCAGCCCTTAACAACTGGTTCTTAAAGGCCCATGCACCGATATACACGATTACATCGTATTTGGTGAACTCGACATTTGGGCTCTAACAGAAACCTGGCTTCACATTGCCTCTGGCCCCGCTCTCTCCCAGGCCCTACCAGAATGCTATAGCATCATCCATTCAGACCGAACCTCCAGTAAAGGAGGCAGAGCAGTCTTCATATTCAAAAGCCACTTGCAACTCCACCTCATAGACTCCAGCCATGTAACCAATGCCGACACCCTCTTAGCCAAACTTCCCTCAACCCTAACACAACACTGAATATGCTTCTAATCTTTTGGCCACCAGGTAACCAGCTCAACTTCGAAGACAAGCTCCTGGAAAATAAACTTCCACGCTCAAACCCACAACCAAATATCTAATCCGTTGCAACCTTAATCTCGGCCTCTAAGACCCCACTGATCATGCAGCCACCTCTCTCAGCACTACCCTTGATGCCCTAGGCTTTGTCCAAAACATAGCGTCCCTACACATAGACTCAGGAGGACCCTAGACTGGCTAACCTCTCTAAACATAAATCTAGACCCATGAGAGACTGACCGTGGTAAGACCATCTCATCACATTTAATATCCCTACCAAATGATCCACTCTTCACCCATGGCCCCCCTACCCTTTTCTGGGGCAGGAACAAATGAGCAATCACATCAGAAAACACCTCTACTATCCACCTACACAAGTAACCTCCCAGCGAACGCCTCCCCCGAGGCCCTAGTAGAAACCGTCTCTATCGCCATCCTCACCACCTCATGATTTATCTCAATGTCACCAGAACCAGTCGATGGCCTTATTACTACATAATTCACACTTCCCCAAACGTATTTTTTAAAAGATGTGTTTGTGTCGCACATCAATGCAGAGGAGCAGGATTGGATTTACCATAAGTAAAACTAAGCAGCTGCCTAGGGGCACCTGGCCACGAAGGGGGTCAGGATGGGGGGGGGGGGGTGGAGCCTGGCACCTTGAATAAATAGTTCAGTACAGCTTTTTTGCAAATTAAAATGATCTGTGAATATTGCTGTGTAAATTATTGTCTGGCATTTATGTTTTTCTGCAATTGCCAAAAATTGATTCATTGGTAAATTGTTCAGTGTGAGAAGACATTGTTCAGGAGAAAAAAAAAGTGATGTCAATTCATTGCCATGAAGATGGGGTGGGCACCCGAGCGTCAGGTGCCTAGGGGATCCCAAAGGGTAAATTCGTCCCTGTAGATGGATGCTTACAAACATTTAAAAAAGTGCAGGCTAACAGTTAATGAAAGTAAATTATGAACATGTCTGAATGGGTGGATGAGGAAAAGGGGATGAGGGAGACCTAAAGAAGAAGATAGCAGAGAGCAGACACATGCAAATTAATAATCTATAAAGTTTATTTTTATTGTGCAGAAACGTGTTTTTACTATGAGATATTTAAAAAGGCTTTAAAGAAACATGAGCTCAGAGGCATGCACAGCTATGAACTGGCAATACAATTATGCTTTGATTGATGGGCTGGTAAAGACGCTGATAGATGCCGCTCTCTGAAATATGTGTAAAATCACAGGCACAGACTTTATGCCACCACAGGCCCGGACTGACTGAGAAACAGCAGCAGTTACGACACCATTATTGGTTTAGTTACGATGGTTGTATTGCATTTTTTTTTTTTTGGGCTGAAGCTCACTGGAAAAATGATAATGCGTACACACGCAGTGATGCAACAATGAGCTTTTTCAAGCTTGGCTTTGAAACTGAGGATAATACACTTACTTAGCGTGGATGTTGTACAGTACCTGTTAAAAGGAGGCGTGACATAACAGAAAGTTCGAGGTGTATTTCTTCCACAGCAGCAGGTTGTATATTTCACTGCCAGACGGGGAGTAGGGTCCAAGGTTCAGGGATTGCAATATGCAGATCAGCGTATCAGAACAAAGTGAAAACGAAAGCGTTCTTTGAAAATTATATTTATCTGCATAATATTTCATGAATGGTGCTTCCTCTTTAAGAGGGATTTTCAATATTATCTTACGGATAAGCTGCACTGTGAGCACCATCTTTGTTACTGTGCTGATCATCTTACATGCTTTGTCCAGCCATTGATCTCAATTCCATCAACAGACTATGCAGTTGCACATGTGTGCCCAAGGAACCTATCAATTTCTTCTAAGAAAGAGGCCGCTGCTTTTTCACTGCAATATCAAATGACACTTTCTTCTAAAAAGAACACAGCAAACTGATTGCAAATGCAAGGCTGTCAGATAATACCTGCCAATCACCATGAATATCACCCTACTTGCAAAACACTGTTCCTATGTACAACACCCTGCCTTCTTCAACTGGATCCAGGCATAGGAGATCATAAAAGACTTTAGCCACAAATTCAGTTGGGGCAGCTCCCTCAACTCTTATCGGAAGCCGTAGCTTCAGTGCACTAACCTGGTTCTCTACTCTTCCCTCTAGGGCCACAGTCGTACCTTCCAGAGAGAACACCCTGGCACCAATGGTGGCCAGAGTCTCATTTGTAGCTACAATGGAGCATCCATTTTTATCCACTTTAGTTTCAATTCTGTTTAGAGTAGACAGTTTCAATTCTGTCCAGAGTAGATAGAATACAATCAATCGGCGAAGGGCTCCTCTCCAGAGGAAGTTCCAATGATAGTTCCCCCAACCTCAGATCACGGGAGAAATAAAGATTGATCAGTAGCCTTTTTCTTCTTTTCCTTCTCTTTACTGTTGCCACCCTTCTCACCAGTGGTCGCCATCCTCTGCTCTAGCCAGGCACTGTGTGCACCCCAGCTGGGGCTAAAGTGCCGCTATTCACTGTCCAAAGGAGCCTCCGCTCTCCACTATCACTGGCTCCGCCCCCAGCACCAGCACTCTTGAAGGTACGCCGCCAAGCAGAGTAATCCACACCCATCAGCCAGAGAGTCCGCCAAGCCCCGTCCGGCAGAACATGCAAACCAGCAACTCCAGCAATGGCGCGCACCAGGGGACCACTCCGATCTGTGGCAGCCCTCGTGGCCCGCCATCTTGTCCACTCACTCCCCTGGAGTTAAATGCCGCGGAGCACACAGGCGCCATCTCCAGGGCCGACACCAACACCAATGGAAGCACACTAAGGTTGCAGCCCCATCCTTTCAATTCCACGGGGCAGAACAAGTGTTGTGCCACAAACTGCCACAGCAAGGTCGGAACATTATCAGAGCCCCGAGAAAGCACATCTGGCCATATTGCCTGCCTGGCCACGACCCTACCAAATTAACATTTTTAACACCAGCTCAGAACTTATGTTAAAAAAATATTTTTCCCTGCGGTGCACTAATGTGCACCCCAATGTGGTATATATTGTTTTCATGTTGCTACCTAATGAGCAAAATGTTTTTAATCTTTGTAAACCCTCGGGCTTAACAAAAAATACTTTTGTTAAGCTCATAGGACAAAGGCTATATTTTTGAAAGGTCGGTCACCGACATTTCAAAAACCCATAACTACCCCTTTAACAATGAAAAAACTAGTAAAAGTAACCAAAAATATTTTCGTTAGTTTTACCGTGAGTGGTAGAAGAGTGTTTGATCTTATTTTTGCTGGTGTCAATTGCTAGTGGTAGTAGTTTCGGTAAACTGGTTGTTGCATCCCTTTTCACTATGGGTGGAGGCTTCTCTTTGGTCTCCTCTCTTCCGTATTCAGGAATGGCAAAAATCTATCTTTGCGAGTTGCCAACAGTGCTTTGTCCTCTGCAGGGAATAACCATGTTTTAAGCCTTATCCTGAAGATCTTATGATTTGCCTCTTTTCTGATATCCTTCGGCAGTGCATTTCATACCAACCAACAAGTAATACAATGCAGAAATGTTTCCAAAAATGAGTTAACATATGCAACGTAAGGAATGGATTAACACACGTGGATGACTATCCCACCCATCACCCCCCAGAGGCAGGTAACGACAAGACAGGAAACTCCAAAGACGGAATCAAATGAGCAAGAGCCAACACCCCTAAGAAGTATACAAACGAGGTCATGGAGGAATGGACTTTTACAAGGAAGAGCATTGAATGAAAGGTGAAAGGAGACTACACGAGGATGAGGACGGAACAAACAAGAGAAAAAACAGGGATCAAGAAAACTACAAGCGAACAAAACCCAAGAACGAAACAAAAACTGAGCACAAAATACAAGGACGGAAGGTAAGCACAGCACAAAGAACAAAGTCAATGTCACAACATGCAGCAAAAGGCTACCAAATGAGTCCGAAGCCGGGTGTACTCACTGTAATGCAAAGAAGTGCTTCCCTACCACCATTCAATGTTGTTGACCACGCGTTTGTTTCCACGTCTGCGTTTGGGCAGCGTCTATGTAATTGCGATAGAAGATGGACTCTGCGCTGCAAAATCATGGCAGCCATCATGGTAATACATCAATCCTGTCCCGGTTGCCAAAGCAAGACACGACGGGGAAAGTGGTGAAGCAGAACAGAGATTAATCTGAGGACAGTGGTCTCTTATGTTTTAAGACCACAATGAAATTATCAGCGAACCTTTAAGTTCAAAGCAAGCTGGCCTGTAATTATCCATCCTGGGTGTGTGAAAGCAGCTGCTCCCCACCCACACACAATAGTCACGTGAGGGGATGGGGAATGAATGAAGCTAAATGTCAAAGCCATTTCACAAGAAGCCACAACACTAGCAGAGCAATAATATTGGAAGCTCAAAGCTTTCAATGTGTACCTCTGCCGAGTGAAAGTAGTGCGCCTTCAGCCCTTTGCCAAAAGGCCACTGAGAATAAACACAAACATTGGCCAATGCCCTTAGTTTTCTGGTTGTGAGTATTGGAGCGGGTGAGTCAGCTGATTATGGAGTGAGACAGTAGGTGGGGCGAGGGTGAGGAATCTGCAAAGCAGAGAATCAACAGTGCAGGAAACCCAAAGACAGAAGCATTAGTGACAAATTAGAAACTGATTAGTAGTAACGCCATGTTATGTTATGTTATGTTATGTTATGTTATGTTATGTTAGCAAATATGTTTAAGATGGTCATGGCCACTATCCGTAGCTTTACGGCACTGAACCAAGCCCTTCAGATGCAATCAGATAAGCAGCATTTCCTTATCAGTTAGTTGTCCCCAGAAAGAAGGAAGCGAGTGGGAAGGGAGATAGCAAGGCAGTCAAATAGGCAATTATTATGGTTTTATTGAACAGATTGTATCTGTGTTCTGCTGGTACCTCCTTCAGAGGTCTGTGCCAATCAATGTACAGAATTACCCACTTGATCCCAGGGAAGTTTAAGAGGGATTTATGGAATTTTTGGCGTAGGTGTGGAGGCATCAGGTTTGATAGGCCACCTCTAATTGTTGGGCGTCTGTGAGTAGTGCCCATCATTCAGTTCAGTGTAGCAGTCTTAGATCTTCAGTGGATTTAGCTGCAGCTCAAGTCTGGGAGGAGTGGCAAATGTGTGGCCATATTGCCTTCCTGCCCTGTGACCCCGCTGTCTTGTTAGGTCCAGATTGCATACTCAGGGAATGTCTCTCCAAGATATAAACAACCAGGATTTTGTGACTTTTTAAAAACAGTCGAGGTCTTTGATGTTTCATATGTTTTCGGACCAGGTTCCAGAGCTTGGTCACCTGGCGGAAAAAGAGACATCTCCTAGCTTCACCAGACAGCATTTCGGGACAAGAAGAAGAATTTCCTGCAAACTCCTGAGCTGAGGGTTCTTGCGTTGGTTTTCACCATGATCTTATCTGACAAAAATGCTGGTCCTTTCCTTTGCATGGCTTGCTGGGTGAGACTAATCATCTTGAAGGTTGCCCTACTACTGTACCTATGGGCAGCCAGTGCAGAGAGTTGAGCGCTGGCATTTTGTGCTCCCTGAGGATCCTTGTGACTGTGTTTTGGACCATTTGAAGAATGTCTGTGCTCCTGATGGATGCTCCAGCCAAGATACCATTGGTCCAGTCAAGCTTACGGATGACAAGTGCGATCACAGCACACACTTGTTGCGGGTAGCTTAGGAAAGGAATAATTTTCTTTATTATTGTTATGAGGTTGCTTTAGCCTGATCTGTAGGGTCTAAACAGTCAGAGAGTGTGAAACCTAGGCGTTTCACTTTACTGGCACAGGGGCTTCTCTTAGGTCTGCAGGCCATGGAAAAGGTTTGGAGATGAGGATAGTTTCCCACAGCTCAAGAGTTCAGTCTTTCCTGGGTTAATGGCCAAGTGGCTATTGGACATCCTCCTGGCGATGTCCAGAGATAATTTTCGATGTTATGCTCTGGAGCGTTGTCTTGCTTTTGTGTTTGAGCTACAAGTTGACTGTCATCTGCATAATTGTAGGATGTGAAGGCATATGATCAAATGATCCCTGCTATAGGTCTAAGATATACATTAAAAAGCAATGGCCTAGTTCTTCTAGTCTAGTGTGTAGTCATTTGTTCCACAGTATCGAACATGGCGGACCAGTCTAGTAAGATCAAAGCACCCGGTCCTTTTTGGTCAGCCTGTCTCTTCAGGGCATCCCATAGTGAGTTGGGTCATGTGCCTGGGTCAGAAGTCAGCCTGAGCTTTGTCTAATAGGTTGTGCCTTTCTATGTGGTTGCTCAGTTGGGCCATCACATTTTTTTCTATAAATTTTGCCAGGAATCTACTTCTAAAGATTGCCCTATAATTCTCACCTATATGTTATCACTATGTTATCACAGACAAATGCTTTTTTGATGTTACTTCGTAAGGCCAAAAAGTAGAAAACTATAAACAGTTTTTAGACTGCAGAGCTGAGTATATTATTGCAAGACATGGCTGCTTGCTGAGCGTGTGTGATTGATTTAAGGACAGCTGTCGCTTATTTTTCATCACCACAATAGAACTATCAGGCACCCTTTAAGTTGAAAAGCAAGCTGGCATGTAATCATCCATCCCAGGCGTGTGAAAGTAGCTGCTGACAAAAACAGAGCTGCAGACAGCACGCCATATGTATATGGGCATACACAAATATTTTTAAACGATTCATAACCTAGAATCTATGCTCTGACTTTTTGTTAGCCCTGGAGGATCACAGGGGCAGGTACCACAGAGGAAAGGGAAGGAGGGTACTCATAACCATAACAAAGACAGGCACATAAATCCTTCAAACCAAAATGTTGTTTTATTAGTTGTTCCTGATTGTTGATCCAATAATTCTTCACTGAATCAAAGTGAGTTGAATTCCATAGCGATAAATTAATTCAGGATGGTATTAATACATCCTAAAAACCATCATATTCATCAAACATACGAGGCAAGCTGCCATGTCTTGCAATAATCTACCGAACTCTCCAGTCTAAAAACTGTTTATAGTTTGTTAGTTTTTGTTAGTTCGTGTTACGCGTTTTGGAGACGTTTTCCCATCTTCAGACAACTCTTGTGTCTGTAGTCAGTGGCGCAACTACATTACCCTCCCCAGGCTATAGCCCCTCCCGAAATCCTGAGGGTAAATAGCCAAGTCTTTGCCTTGGCTATTTACCCTCATCACGGCAGTCTTGAGCGGAGCCGCTCTGTGTCCGTCTCGGGCTAACCGGGATGCGGCCACGATGCACCTACATGATGGTGAGGGGTGGGTGATTCCAAATGGTGATTAACAAGCAATGGCTTGTTAATCGCTATTTGAAAATCAATTGTTCTCCCACTGGGAGATGCAGGCACAGCGCCACTCTGTCGCTGGCATGGGAGGGTTCACACTCCCCTGCTGAGGTATTAATGGCCCATTGCTTTGTTTATTGTCACACTTTGTCCGGCCCTCCAGCCCTCAGACTCCTTTGAAATGCTGCCTATTCCCCTCTTGCTCTAAGAACATGGGAGAAGGGGGGTGAGGGCAAAGTGACAGCTTCCAGTGTCTCCCTCTCAGCTGTAACAAATTGATTCGGACTTGTATTAATGTGTGCAAGTTCTCGTGCGCAATTATTATGGTGTCTTTCATGCAAATTAAACGGGCAATTATGAAAACGGCTTTAAAAAAACTACGTTTTTTTAACACAATGGAACTATCTATATTAGGCTTAGTGTTTTATGGCATTTCCATATTGGCATACTGTTGGTACTATGCAAATTGGTAAAGGGGATCTTTGAAGCCCCCGCCCCATTGGCCCCACCCACACAAATTGATATTAGCCCCACCCGAGCTAGAAGACTAGTTGCGCCACTGTCTGTAGTGTTATTGTACACTCCAGCCTCGGCTTAATCATAGTCTATAATAAAATCAAACAAACAAACTGATACACTTTGTCATGACAATTCCAACTTTGCACTCACCGGACAGTTGATAATGCAGCCTCGGGTCCAGCAGTGCGGTCTGGGAATTGTAGTCTCTGACAACAATCAGAGACATGAATAAACTGAAATAATACTTCAAGTCACATGTTGCTGAATAAGTGCTGACATCAGTTAACTACAACAACCCAAGCTAAAAATATATAAATAAAATTCAGAGTGAATAACAAAAACACACCGGCTATTCATGATCATTGAATCGATCATTGAACAAGACCGCAACCTAGTGGTGTAAGAGTAAACCACAGATACAGTCCAAACAATTAATATGTACATCAACTAGATATGCCTAATCTCAGTGTCACACAATACATTTTTGAAATCATGTCAGCATCAAATAACGAGCATCTACCACATCATAAACATCATTGTAGAGTGGTAATAACAACATTGTAAAATGCATACTTTCAGGTGCAGTTTTAAAGATGCATACTTTACCATCATTTATAGACAAAGCTCTCAAGGTCTCTTCTTAATTCGTAAATCCAATCACAATATACCACACAGCATCACGGATAATGCCCTTGGTAAGTAGGCTCTCGTTCACCTTCTATTATTTCTCTTTTTTTTCCTTCTCCATTTCGTATATTTCCTGTCCTGTCCATGCTCCTCAGATGAGTCCTTGACTCCTAAGGATTCCTGAGACCATGGGTCGCCCTCTCCTAGGTATGGTCTCCACAGGGCCGGTGGGGCTCCTTGTCCTCGGGACCTGGATGAGTACCACCTTCCCTCCCGACTGGCTTTTCCCTGCTTGTCTCTTCTGGGTCTCATTTCCATCCGGGTTCCAGGGGTCAACAACAATCCAGGGATGCTAGATCTGTCTGGGGATTGACTGGCTCCTGACTCCCATTATCTTTGCGTGCTTCCCCAGGGTTTCAGGTTCCACGAAGTCCAGGGCAGCCTTATCTGCCTGGGGAATTCTGTGGGATTTAACTCCCTCCTAATTGTCTCCATTTGTATCCATGTCCGTACTCCTGTTCTCGGCTTCTGTCCCTTCTTCTGCTCCTGTCTTCGCTCTTCGGGGAAATGCAGTATTTACATTTTTTTT
>JBCATW010000199.1:0-10456 GCA_038406705.1 Eurycea bislineata
TCTTGAATAAATTGTGGCTTCGAACTGTCTGGTGGTCTGTAGACTATTAGAAAGGAATGTTGGCTTTCTTTGGAGAGATTGCATCTGACTAGCAGATGCTCGAATGTGGTTGTCTGTGTGCTGTCATCTAGCACTATCTCCAAATTATCTTTGTGGATGCATGCTACCCCTCCGCCCGCTTTCCTAGGTCTGTTGAATGTTTTGATTTTATACCCTTCAGGTATGGCTTCCTGGATTATTGGAGCTGAGTCTTCGTCTTTCAGCCAGGTTTCTGTCAGGAATACTAGGTCGTACTGTTTTTCGTCAATGAGGTCATGACATTGGTTTTTGTGACTTGCTAGGGAGTAAGTGTTTAGAAGTAGACATGAGAGTTTGGGTGCAGCATGCATAAGATGTCCGTTTTCACTTTGTTGGTCGTGTGCCTTGTCTCTCAGGAGGTCGTTTCCTGCTTTAAGTGCGTGCCTAGGTTTTTTAGGACGCTGGTCTTCTGTTTCAGTTATGTTCTCGTTTGGACATGCGTTTTCTCCCGGAGCGATGTCAGTGCTACGGGGGGCGTCTAGGCCGATGGTTGATGAGTTGTCTCGGTAGCTAAGTGTGTGTACGTTCTTCCTTTTTCTCTTGGTAGGCATTTTTCCAGCCGCACTTTCTTCTTTATGCATAGCTTCTTTGAAAATTTGGTGTAGTTTTGCGAAGCTGTTATCAATTTTTCTTTTTTTCCGCATTGTTGTTCTGCGGGGCTGGCTGGTGCGATTTTGTCCTAGAATCCTTTCATCTGCCGGTGTGAATGATAGGGTTGGTGTGTTCGGAGTGAGCCCCGGGTGCGTTTTGTGATCTCCTTGGGGTGTTGATTGAGGTTCTCTGCCTCTGGTTGATGCTCGTGCCCTGTTGGTGGCCTTGCCTTGATACTTTTCTGTGTTGTTCGTTTGATAGGGCGGGCTGGCGGGCGGGGTGGCGGTTAGTGATTTACATTCCTCCTCTGGTGAAGCTGAATTTTTCTTGCCTCCGTTTCTTTTCTTTATTTTCCTTGCGCGATCTCGTCGTCTTCTGTTCTCTGCTCGCGTTCTTCTTTCCACAGGTTCATTGTCCGGTTCCATCTGTGGGGAAAGTGAAGGATTAAGTTAGGAATGCAGAGTATGCTGTTTGTTTTGAATGTTGTTCTGTTTCAAGTTTTACACGGTTGATTGGTTAACGTTTTATTTTGCATTTGGATGATTAGGTGATAAGGATTGCAGACAGTTAAGGCAGAGTTAAGTATTCCTTTAATCTTGGCATTTACATAATAAGTTGATGCACGGAGCGCTGTAGGTAAGTTAGAATTATAGAATTTCTTTATTGATAGACATTTACGTAGGTAGTTGGTTTACATAATAAGTTGATGCACGGAGCGCTGTGGTAAGTTAGAATTATAGTATTTCTTTATTGATAGACATTTACTTACATGGGTAGTTGGTAGGCGGACGGAGCGCAGTCCGGTGTAGTGGTGTTTGATAGTGTTTCTTGGTATGTTGGTATTTGCTTTACTGGTTGATGTGTGTAGCGCCGTCTCTTTTGCATGGTATTCCTGGTTACTTGTATTCTATTTATTGGATGTTAGTTGGAGCCCTGTCGGTATGGTAGTTTTTTGACTGTGATTCTGTAGTTGATTTGTCTTTACCTTGGTGTTTTTTCTCGGGGCGTAGTGCGGTGTAGTGGGGTCTGCTTGGAGTTCCTTGGTTTAGTGTTAAGTTGTAACGATTGGTTGCAGTTTGGAGGATGCCTTATCTTTTATCCTTAATTTTGAAGTTATAGCGGCTGTAATTAATTCTTCGTCTGGATGCCATTTGTCGGTAGGTTTAGTTCAGTCTGGTAGGTGTTTCGTTACTTTGTGGCTGTATTTTTGTGAGCCGCAGTATATATTACATTTTTGTGAGTAAATTAAATAGAACGCCCTCATCATCTGCTGCACACATGCTCCATATGTTGCGTAAGGGTCCTTTTCGGGAGTGGAGAGTTGCGCTGTTTCTAGTCTTTCTGGTATGCAAGTGCACAAATCTGCCCGTGTAGTTTCAGTTTGATGATTCGATTGTAGGTCGAGGGCTTATGTGGCCGGTGTTCCAGGGGAGCCTCTGTGAGCGCCTCTTTGTGAACGTTATGTCTAGAGGCTCAGTTTTGTTCTCCAGCAGATGTGAGCTCTCGCTCCTGTTGCCTGCGGTCCTGCGGTGCGTGCCTCTCCTTTTTTGCTCCGGTGTGATTCGTAGGTGCTCGTCCAGGTGTGTGGACCTCCAATGCGGTGCTGGTTGATGCCCGGTTGCACTGAGTCTATTTGTAATGTCTCAGTGGGGTGTGGGACGATGTCAACCGTCAATATCCGGTGGGGGAGTGTTCTGTGCGTTGGTATGACTGTGTCTTGTCGTCTGTGAGTTAGTGGTCTATCTATCTTGGTCGTTCGTTTAGGTTGCGCTATTTGTGTGCCTTTATGCGTACTCATGGGGTATGCATGGGCCTGATCCACCATGCTTTATCCTCCGATTCTAACTCTTAGATGGTATAATGTTTTGGTTATATGGATCAATTGATGAGGGTACTATGTGCTCTTTGTGTGATTGGTATGTTCCTCTCTTCGTATCTTCCTGTTTTTGTATCTCTGCTTGGGCTGTTTGTAATGAGCCTTTCACATTTTCTCTTATTGTGTGTGAAACCTGGGAGAGTGTCGGTCTATGTGTGTCCCTGCTTGTGATGTGCTGCTCCTTCTTGAGTTACACATGCTGGGTCAGGCTGGCCACTGTTCTGCCACCGTTCTGCAGCCTTGAAGCAGGTGCCGATCAGCAGTCCAATCTGTCTCAGTGACAACACAGTATGTACAGGTGAGGAGTGGAATTCTTTCCAAGGTAACCAGGCCACTGTTCTGCGGCCAGATACGTGCGCTTTTGAGGTGTGGGTTACACAGTGCAAGTCTAACACAGTACAAGTGCAAGGTGGACAGTCCACAATTCTGTAGCTGTGCAGATGCCCTTTCTATGCTGGGAGGTTCCCCGTTCATTTGGCGTTCAGTTAGTACTGTTGAGTGGATAACCCGGTATACATAGTGTAGGCTGACCCAATTCTGTGCAGTGGAAGCTTGTGGTGGAGTGAGTTAAATGGTCAATGCCGTCTTTGTAATTTCACACTATTTCGCAGACGAGGAGCGGTGTCGCACTGCCTGAGCCATCTGTGTCCCGGTGTACAGCAGTGATGTAATGTTCTCATCTACCCGTACAGATGCGGCACGGACTGCACGGTCCAGGGCAACCGTTCAGTAACCTTACCCTCATATATAAGGGGGGTGGAACGCACTGGTCAATAACCGGTCATAGGTGCTTATAGCTTACCGTAGGGCTAAGACTTTTGCATGTTCGTGGCAAGTCTTTCCCTAGCTTAACATTCAACCAGTGCATCAGTACATGAGTACCGTGGTGCCTTAGATGGTTAGAACAATTTAATTTGCTTCTTACCTGTTTTAAAATATGTCTTTTCTTTGTATGGGTTTTTCGCCGGTGGCTGCTGAATTCTTCAGTGTGATGTGTTTCTCTGCACTGGTAAGTTTATTTGACCTTACATCACATTTCCACTTCCCTCTGAATGCTTTCTTGGTTTCCTTTTTAGTAGGCATTTTTGCCTTACTGCTTGGGGCTAATTGTGATATATGTAATATAACGGGGGATGTTATGTTATGTTATGTTAGCTGGGGTTTTTGTATGGCGCGTTCTTACCGCTCAGGGCAGTGTCGTTGCGCCACGGGAGCAAGGCGGGGCCATTCCTTGTCCCGATTTACGACTGGATTTCACCCCCTTTTTCCCAGCTGTGGGTTTTATGTGTGGGTAGGTGGTCAACGAGGCCGTAGCCGCCGGTATTGCACCTAGTATTGTATTTCTTTAATATGTTTCTTTTGTTCCGTCCTTCTCTTGTAGATGGAGGGGGTATGTGTTGTTTTTGTGTTGCTTTTGACCTCTTTTTATTTATGTGTGCTCGTGGTTCTTCCTGGGCCTGCCTAAACAAAGCGCCTGGTTTCTCCACTCCAGTCTATTTTGTTTTTATGGCTGTATTTACTTATGCTTCTGAGGGAGAAGTGATATTATGTGTTGTGGGTTTTGTGTTTTGTAGGGTTGCTTGCTATTTCTCTGCCCTTTGTATTTTGATTTGATTGGGTCCACGTTGTGTTTTGAATTTAAGTTACTTGTGGATATGGGCAGATTATGTAATTACGCTATAGCTGGTTAGTATGTGATTTCCTATCCTTCCTTGTGATTTATCTTCTTTCGTAATGACTCTTTTAGATCTACTATTTCTGAGAGTGTCTAATTTGGCTGCGCCTCTCGTAGTCATGGATAATAAGGGCTTATCTACTGGTGAAAGATGGACGTACATGGGCTGTGCAAGGACACAAATAGTGGCTATCAGGGTGGGATTGTATCCAGTAGTTCTTTTCCTTTTCCTTTCCTTTTCTTTATGTGATAGTACAAAGATATGCATTATACATTATTCAATTATACATCATACATTATTCATTATATACATGTTATACATTAGGTGATTACCTTGTTCACAGTACGTTGAGAAATAAAAGAATGTCGATACCCAGTTAAGTTCGTGTTTGTCATTTTTTTATTTTTATTATTTCGTTTTTATTGTTATAAAATACATATTTATACAGTCGGTGGATAGCCAGAGAGCCATAGGCTTATACAGTCGGTGGATAGCCAGTTCGTCTCACCTTATGTCCTTATTTCGTCGTTTGTTTTGCGCACTGCAATACATTTATATGATTATTTTATCTATAGTGCATTTGTGGTTATTTGTCCATAGTGCATTGTGTCGTTGCATCTTAGTCTCGGTGTTTCGGTGTTTCAGTCTTTATTTCATTGGCTGGTCACACATTTGGTACCTTCCAGTGCATTCTTTACCCTTGGGTTTTCTGCCTATATACCTAGGTGTTATATACTTTATTGCATTGTGTAATAATACCTTGTCAACATTTCAGTGCAATATTTATCCTTAATCATTCTTTGTGAATTTTTTTAGTGCAATCTTTATCCTTAAGTGACATTCACATTTCCTAGTTACAATGTGCCTTCTTTCCCTATGGTGCTTCTACTGTAAAGAGATCGGATCTTTTCGCTTTATTTCCTCACCACCATCATTTATTAATATGTTCTTGCATTTATTACTGAGTGTATTTATTACTGAGGGTACTTTGTTCGTAGTAGGCTATTCTTATGATCTTTACTGCATTTGATCTTGTTCTTATTATTGCATTTGATATTGTTGTTCTTTCTTACAGTGTGGGAGTGCTTTGTTCATCGTTGTGTAATCTGTTTGGTTTGTGCTTGTCTTCTCGTTTTCCTCTGTAGTGTGTTGGGGATGAGGGCGATTCTGTCCTTTCTTGTGCCTTTGACTGCTTCGGATCTGGTAGGGAAAAGCCATGTTTTCAGTAATTTCCTGAAGAGGAGGAGATTTTGTTCGTCCCTTATAAAGTCTGGAAGCGCGTTCCAGACCTTGGCCGCCATTCTACTAAAGGATCTTCCCCCTGATGTTATTTTCTTGAACCTTGGCTCCTTTAGTAGTGGACCAGTTTTGTTCCTGGTGGGTCTTGTGGGGGTTGTTAAGGCGAATTTGTTGTTCCAGATATCTGGGCCCGTGCCATATACTTCCCTATGTACGATACACATAGCTTTGAAGGTGACCCGTCTTCCTACAGGGAGCCAGTGGATGTCGTAAAGTGCTTTTGAAATGTCTTCCCTTGGCTTAAGGTTTAGTGCAATTCTTACTCCCAGGTTCTGTATCCTCTGCAGTGTATTAATGTTTCCTTCCGTTGTCCCTAGGAGAATCGAATTTGCAAAGTCCAGTCTGCTCATGACTGTGGCTAGAATTACTGTGACCTTTTGTGGGAAGGCCAGGTATGGTGCTATTCTTTTTATTCGTTTAAGTTGAGCCCTACATGTCCTGGCAAGTTTCAGGCAGTGCTTTCGTAGCCTCATTTTGTTATCCATCAAGATACCCAGGTTTATGCAGTCTTCTGCTAGTGTGGGCCTAATTCCCATTTCCGCTGGCCATGGGAAGGGGGTTGGGAAAAGATTTTTGTTCCCGCAAAGCATAATGACTGTTTTCGATGGGTTGATGACGAGGTGGTTCAGCGACATCCAGTTCGAGATGTCTTGTAGACAGCTTTTGATGTCTGGGTTATTGTGTTTCGAGGGGTCTTTTATGTTGTAGACTATTTGCGTATCGTCCGCAAAGTTATAGCATTTGACCCCATGCTTTTGTATTAGTTCAACTAGCGGAGATAGGTAAAGATTGAACAGTAGTGGTGATATGGAAGAACCTTGGGGTACTCCATATTTGATGTTCTTGGTCTCGGAGTAGTGGGGTTGAGTCCAGGTTTTTTGCTTGCGGTTTACTAGGAAGGACATGATCCATGCCAGCGCGTTTCCCTTGATTCCCTTATGCTCTAGTCTGGCTTTGAGTATGGTGTGGTCTACCGTGTCGAAAGCCGCCGACAGGTCCAGGAGTATTAGTGCTGTGGCTTCACTCTTATCGTGGTTGAGTTTTATATCATCCCAGATGTTAGTTGTTGCAGCCTCGGTGCTCATCCGTTTTCTGAAGCCTAATTGGTACGTGTTTAGCAGTTTGTATGTTTCGACGTAGGTGTAGAGTTGTAGGAAGATAGCTCTGTCCTCAAGTTTAGCCAGGAACCCGTTGTTTGTGATCGCCCTGTAGTTATTCGGGTCTTGTTTGCTTCCATTTTTCTTCTTTATTATTGGCTTCACTACAACTTCTTTTCTGCTGTTTGGGATTTGTCCTGTGGTGATTGAATGATTGATTAAGGCTCTTGCAGCTTCTCTGAGCGTCTCTGATTTCTGCAGCAGTTCTTTGAAGATGTGCCCTGGGCACGGATCTAGAGGTGATCCTGACTTCCTGCTGTTGTCCACCAGGATTTTGAATTCGCTTGCTGAGAGAGGCCTGAACTGCTCGATCGAGTGACTGATTGTTTCTTCTTCCCGTGCTATGTGGGTGATTGGTTTTTTTTTTATATGTTTCCTACGTTCAACGATGGTCGTGTGGAATTTTTCAATCTTTTCGTCAAAGTACTGGGATAGCATTTCGCAGTGTTCTTGTGTTGATAGCGGGGTATCTTCTAGTTGTGCGGGGTTGGAGAATTCTTTTACTATTTTAAACAGTTCCTTTGAATTGTTTTTTGCGTTTATGATTCTTCCCGTGTAGTGTGACTTTTTGTTGTATTTGATCTGGTTGTTGTAATTTCTTTGCAGTTTTTTCAGGTCTTGTAGTTGTGTGTCGTTGTTGGTTCTTCTCCATGCTTTTTCGGTTTGTCTCAGTGTCCTTTTCATTTGGTGCAGTTGCTTGGTGTACCATCCTTGCTTCTTTCTCTTGATAGTTCTTTCCCTTTCTGGTGCGAATTCCTCTACTGCCTTTCTGATGCACTCGTGGAATTCTGCTGTTCCTTCCTGTTCTAATAAGGTTTGTAGAGGCGGTAAGTGTTCCTTGAACCACTGGTCTAGGTGTGGGTGTTCCAATAAGTCCCTCCATTTCCTGATGAGTATTTTCTTTGGGTTTGTTTTTGTAGTTGTGGGTTTAACTGTGCGTATAGTGAATTCAATTTGGTGGTGGTCTGACCAGAATGTTTTTGAGTTTTTTATATTGCTTATTATGCCTCTTTTACAGAAGATGCCGTCCAATGTGTGGTTATGCTTTTGGGTTTTCCCTCTGACCCATTGTTTTAGCCCTAGGGCCCATAGTTCTTCGGTAAGTTCTTTGGTTTGCTTATCGTTTTCCATTTCTAGCCAGAAATTAAAATCTCCTAACACTACCATGTTCTTGTTTTTTGGGATGTGGTTGGTTAGTAAGTCTGGGATTTCCTGTATGAATGTAGCCCTTTTTTGGTCTGGTGGTCTGTATATCAGCACAAACGTTGTGCTATGTGCACTATTTGCGTTACAAGTAACTATAAGATGTTCGAATTCCTTTTGGGTAGTCGTTGTTTGCATTTCTACTTCGAGGGAATCTTTATGAATGCAGGCTAGTCCTCCTCCTGCTCTGGATGGTCTGTTTACGGTCTTTATTTTATATCCTTCTGGTACGGCCTCGTTAATGGTGTGGGCTTGATCATCGTCTTTGAGCCATGTCTCCGTTAGGAATATGAGGTCGTAGTTATTGTCTTGGATCAAGTTGTAACATTCATTTTTGTGGAGAACTAGTGATGAGGTGTTTAGCAGGGTGCACTTCAGCTGCACTTCGGCGTTCTTTGTCTTGATTTGTTTCTTTTTTGTTGCCTCTTCATTGTCCCGTTCGTTTTGTGGAGGGTTTGGTGCTTGGAGAGGGGTAGTCGCAGAGTTGTCTGTGTAGGTTATGGTGAATTGATTTGTTTTATTGTGGTCTCTGTTGTCCTTGAGATCCTTTTCTTTTGTTTTACGTTCCTCTGTGTGCATCGCTTCAGTGAATAGTTGGTGGAGCTTGGCAAAGTCGTTGGTTGTTCTGCTTCTTTTCTTTTTTCTTTCATTGTTTCTTGGTGTTCTTATACGCTTAAGTCCTATGATGTCTTGGTCATTTGGCGTGAATGTGAGGGTGGGTCCTGAGTGTGAAGTTGTTGCGGGTGTTGTTTGGTTAAGGGGGGTAGCAGGTCCTGTGGTGTCGAGTGTCTTTTTCCTGTGGTTTGCTTTCCTTTTGTTGTATTCGGCTTTCTTCTTCTGTCTTTCTGTCTGTATGATTTGTTGATTGGTTTGCGTGTCTGAGTTTGGTAATGATTGTTCTGCCGATGTCCGAAGGGTAGCCTTCCTTTCCTTCCTCATTTTGTCGCGTAGTTTTCTTCTTTCTTTTCTATTCTCGGCGGGCGTTGTTTTGTCTGTAGGTTCCATCTGCGGGAGAATCAATAGGTATAGTTGGTTACTTGTTCAGTCTGGTCATGATATATGAATACTGTATGAGTACACTCACATTTTACACTTTCAGTTTCATTGTTAAGTTCTTTATGACTTTTGTTTATTAGTTGAGTAGATGGCTATCTGAGTTCAGATCATTCTTTTATTTAGTATTGTTAGTCGCGCGGTCCCAGTGGTAATGTTGTAGTGAGTGGTGGTCTATTTTGTAGTAATGTATGTTTAAGCGCTCCGATCCAAGCTGGTTGTATGAATAGTTGTTGTTTTGTGTGTGCGGCGTGGTTTCCGGGGTTGGTTTTGCTCCCGTTGCTTCCTTGGTCTGTTGCTTGTGTGGTGCGGTGGCATTGTAGATCTTAGCTGCGTATTCAGAACGGTGACTTCAGTGGTTTTGCGCTGCCTGTTTCGTTTTCTGAGTGACGTTTCTACGTTGGTAGGGATGTTTGTTCCGAATGTGGCAGTATCTTCATCATTAGTGTTCATCCCGTCACATCCCCGTCAACAGCCACGTTAACAGCCAAGACATGTCCTTAGCTGTCTGTCCTTTGCTGTACTGGACGCCCGGGCTGGACGCCCTGTGTCCACCCATTATAAGCCACTCCTCTGACCCAGAATCCCTTGTGTTTTCCCTCCTCCTTGCCCTATTTCTCTTCCCTTGTCCCTCCCCCTCCTCCCTACGCCCTGAGAGATTCCTAGTGCTCTCCCCATTTGTGCTGTAGGTAAGCTCCAGGGGTGTACTGTCCTCCTCTCCTGCCGTTTCGAATGCTAAGTGAGGTGGGTGGGTGGGTGGAGGAGTGGGGGCGGGGAGGGGGCGCCTCTGAGAGGGGCAGCCATTATAGTAGTTCTCTTACATAATTTCCTCCCAGCCAAGTTCAGGTGGCCGCCATTCGGTGCCTGTTTTCCCCCTTCAGTGCTCCCGGGGGTCACGCTGGCCAAGGGGCGGGGGTGCATGGTCGCTCGCCGCCCCAGGCTTCTCCCCAGTTCCCCAGTCCTATATTTCTAAAGCAGCGCTGGCCTGGTGCAGCAATCGCTTAATAAGCCCATTAATATCATTATGCCCACATTGTTTTTCCCCCGCATGCACTTCGCCATATACACTTGCATTTACTGCTTAATTCCACGAGTCAAATGTTTCAATTCGCTCCCTAGCTCCTCGCCATATGCACTGCGCACATCAATTTACAATGAATTCTTGCCATATCCACTTTGTAATCGCGTAATTCAATGCGCACCTCAGTTTCCCAATTAATTGATGCCATAAACCTTTTGTAAGCGCCTAATTCATTACGCACATCAATTCCCAATTAGTTCTTGCCATGTAAACTTTGTACGCGCATTCATCATTGCATTGCACTAATTCATTGCGCACATCAATTTCCCAATTTCATTGTACGCGCATTCATCATTGCACTCATCACCTCGATTTCCCTGTTAATAGTTCACTTGCCGCCGTCTTTTCCTTGTGTTCCTCTTTCCCTCGTTTCGCTGTAAGTTATCGTTACTTGCCTTCATTTTACGAAGTCTTCTTCCTGGGTTACAATTAATTTTCTTGG
>JBCATW010000200.1:0-10456 GCA_038406705.1 Eurycea bislineata
ACAGATTTCACCGATGCTGCTCTCCTTTAATGAGGCACTTTCCTCTGGCTCCTTTCCGCAGGAGACAGGCGAATCCAGAATAGTGGTATTTCTGAAACAGGGCAAGGACCCAATGTTATGTGCCTCGTATCGGCCCATATCATTGATGAACGTGGAACTTAAGGTATATGCGAAAATCCTGGCAGGCCGCCTACTTCCGTTCCTCCCGAGACTGATACACCCTGACCAGTCCGGGTTTGTCCCGGGTAGGTCAACGGTGGATAATACACGTCGATTATTTCTTGTTCAGTCCGCCATAAAATCTAATACACCAGCTGTAATTTTAACATTGGATATCGAAAAAGCTTTCGACACTTTACTCTGGTCGTATATGTATACAGTTCTGCTGAAAGTTGGTCTGGGGGAGGAATTTATTGCCATGGTCAAATTATTATATGTGAACCCTACGGCAAGGGTGTATGTTAATGGGGCCTTGTCCGAAGTGGTCTCTATTGGCCGTGGTACGCGCCAAGGCTGCCCCATATCGCCACTCCTTTTTGTACTCGCCTTAGAGCCCCTGGCGGCCAGATTGAGGATGGACATGAAGGGTGATGGCATCACGACATATGGGGTAGAAAACATTGTCTCTCTATATGCGGATGATACGCTGGTTTATTTGGGAAACCCTGCTCTTTCCTTGGCTCGAGTTGTGCAGACCGTCGAGGAATTCGGCTTAATTTCTGGACTCTACATTAATTGGTCTAAATCAGAGATCCTGCCTCTATCCCCGGTGAGTCAAGTACAGATCTTGGATACTAGAATAGCACTAAAATCGCAAGGTATTAAATACTTGGGGGTCCATGTGACTCCTTTAGCTATGGATCTTTACCAGCAAAACTTCGGGACTATGCTCCAGACGCTGGATGATAAAATCTCCAAATGGCTCAGGCTGCCATTGAACCTGGGTGGTAGGACGGCCTTATTACAAATGGTGGT
This sequence comes from Eurycea bislineata, assembly GCA_038406705.1. Classification (NCBI taxonomy): domain Eukaryota; kingdom Metazoa; phylum Chordata; class Amphibia; order Caudata; family Plethodontidae; genus Eurycea; species Eurycea bislineata. The sequence goes on from JBCATW010000200.1 coordinate 976, forward strand.
ACTGCCAACATTTTTATACTTGTTTAACTCCATTCCCATTCCCCTACCCCCTCTGTTTTTTAAAACTCTGCAGTCATTGGCACTTAAATTGCTGTGGGGTGGTCAAAGAGAGAGGATTGCATATAGCACACTCACTAGAGTGCATGAGCAAGGGGGGTTACACTCGCCAAATTTTTATCTGTATTACGCCGCTGCGCAGCTTACTCATGTTTGGTCCTACTTTGTTCCACTGGACAATGATGCCTCGGCCTTGGACTGCATGACATCTCACATTTACGACCCCATTGATCGTGGTAAACGGGGTATCCAGCCCCGGCCGGCTGATCGTAACCGGTTTAACCCAATCACACTCACGATGACATTGTGGGCGAAAACCCTGTGTGCTGTAGATGGGATGTCCCCGTACTCTCCTCTTATCCCCTTATGTTTGGTTTGCCCGAAAACTTGGTGATGGTCTGTTGGGACTTTCCGGGCCTGGGCTGATGCGGGCTTTTTTAGATTGGGAGATCTGTTCATCGGGGGGATGTTTATCACAGTTCAACAAATGTGATCTAAACTTGGTGGTGCTCTGAAGTATATCTTTCAGATAATACAATTGAGGTCACATCTTAAGAAATCCTGGCCCCAACTACTAGTCGAACCCGATACCACTCCACTGCTTCATGGGTTGCTGGGATTTTCCCCTGATACGCATAGGGTATCATCCCTATACTCTATCCTGATAGTTCATTATGGGATAACGGCCCTCAAAGTAAAAGCAGATTGGGAGGTAGATATTGGGTCTCACCTGACGGATGAAGAGTGGGCGAGAGCATGCTTGCATACAAAATCCGTGTCCATTAATGCAAGATATCAGATAATTCAATTTAAATTCCTACACAGATCACACTTGACGCCTGCACGTATTGCCCATTTCATCCCAAACACATCACTTTTATGCCCGCTGTGCGGAGCCTCGGGCTGCTCCTTTTTACATTTAATCTGGTTGTGCCCTCCAATCAACCAGTTTTGGTCGGATGTCTGTGCGGAATTAACCCAGATTTTAGGTATTCAAATACAAAACCTACCTCAAGTGATCTATCTAGCGCAGTTTCCCAAAATGTCAATTACAGATGAGAAATTTCTTGGCCTTGCGCTGGTCCTAGCTAAGAGACTGCTCTCTCTCAGGTGGCTCAGGAACTTTCCTCCAGTTCTGGCTCGGTGGAGGACTGATCTTGCACGATGTAGTGACATCGAACATAATATTCGTCATATGTCCCCACCTACTAACAGAATGAGAGACTGCTGGGAGAAATACAAGGTATACCAATTAGGTGATCTCTCCGATGCCTGATTGTTTTTTTTTCTTTTTCTGTTTTAGGAACATTACATAGATGCCCTCTATGTTTTCTTTGGTAAATCAGATAATGGGTGTGTTGTGCTGATTGATAGGGTCTTTGGCCCTCCTGATTTTTCTTGGCTATAATGGTGCTATGGTCAGACTGCACGGGGGTGGGGTTCTATTTTCTACCCAAGTTGGGAAGGGTAGATGTTAGTGTTCTAGTTATTAAGAAATATTATAAAAACCCACATACAAGATATGGCTGATACACAGTCGATACAAGATGTTTTTGAATATGAATGTAATTATGGTAAGATTGCGGGGCTATGTGTGACATGACTTATTGTATTTTGATTTTTATGGTACCTTTGTCATTGTTTATTTCCCGTTTATGTACTTAGTCATATTATGTTTATATCTGCGGATATATGATGTCTCATTTATATTTTATGGTCACCCCTGCATATAATATATTTTTTGTTTACTGCTATGTAATTGACTTGCTTTATTTGTGTCTTCTGTGATGTAATATGGTTTGTATTATCCATTATGTGTAATAAATAATTTTTTATAAAAAGAAAATAAAAAAATCTTATAAGTTTAAAAATCCGGGCACCAAGATTTTGTTCCGGACCACCAGATTTTTGCACCTGGTGGTCCGGTGGTGACCAGGAAAATGTCCCCAATTTCGACCCCTGATTATGGCGACTGTAATTATACCAGTTATCTACTTTTGCCTCTGGTCTTTCAATGACCTAACACTGCTATGTGTAATGTTTGGTCGAGTATTAGTTGGGTGTTGAGTCAAATGTGTCACTGGTCCTGTTCGACCATGTGCTCTATGTGTTCACTGCACAAGTGTATGTTTATTCTTCACTGTACACACCACATCATTACAAAGGCTAACATGGTGGGCCATGACTTGCCCGAGTACTTGAGTTAGAAAACCTTGAAAGTATTGAATGCGAACTGGGGGAGTGACCCCCATCCACCGGCAGCGGCCGAATGTAGGCAGAGGATCAATAGTGAACTGGCCTTGGTTCCGTCAACATGAGGCGGTCTCTCAGGACAATGTATTTGATTGTTATCCATCTTGTTCCAAGTTACTGCTTTGGTCACTGAATCGATTGATGTTTGGTGGCATCCTGGTCCTCTGTGATTTTAAAAAGATGCTGTCTTATTGAAGATAGTATTGATGTAGATCTATGAATGATGCTGTCTTTGAAGACTGTGCATTTGGATGTAGTGACCGATTATCTCCTTGTGTCGAGGGACTGCCTGTTCACTGATGCATTGGATGTTTGGTGTCGTCTGTCTCCACTGTGATGTTAAAAAGTTGCCTTCTCTTTCGAGACTATGGAAGAGTAGCCAATATTAGTTTGATGGCCCTGTTTTAGTTACTGTTCACATAATTTTTTTATCGATTAGTGCTTGGTGTCACTGCAGTCAGACGATGTGGGTGCGGGAGGTCATGATCATTGGTAGCGTACTATGATTCAGACAGGGTTTCAGACTGTCTGAATGATTGTCTGGCTTTAGGTTTGTTCGGTGGAGAATGCCTTTATGGGTGACCATTGGTGTTCTTAACGTTCTGTAATTCTGTGCAAATTCTATGCTGCTGCTTTTGGTGGCTGTGTTCTGTCTCTCTAGACAGTGTTGTTTACTGTTTTGGTGAGCTTGGGATGCTTGTTGCAGAACAGGGGTCTCCAACCTTTTACTTGCAAACAGCTACTTGCGGTTGAGAATCAGTAGGCAAGAGCTACCACTTGCGGTTAAAGTCAGGAACGCGTGCATGTAGGCACATTCAAGCGAAGCATGTATGCTGGCCTTTTGTTTGCACTGTTTATTTGCTCTTTATAGTACACAGAAAAGCAATAACATAGCTGCTTAACAGTATAAAGAGTACTACAAACAATGTTCAACCTAATAATTACTACCAAGCACTGAAAACAGGATAGTTAACAAATTCCGGTACAATGGTCGCACAAAATGCAGGCACTTAACAAAGAACACAAGAACAGACACACAGCTGTGTAATCATGTTGCATCTTTCAATTACTGGCAAACCCCATGTTATTTTGTTTGCAATAGGGCTGTATTTATACATCAGGCACTAACGGTACTATTTTGATTCTTTACATTACTGCATATTGAAAACCAGAGATGCTAACAACTCTCTGTGCAAATAAATACAGTTTTTAATATATTGACTGGACGGTAGGTGTGTCAGTTCGGTGGGTACCAGGGACCACTCTATGCCCGTACCCTCATTCGCAACACACTTTCAAATAAACCATCATCCTAGTTTCTAACCCAGACAGGATAGGGAGGTGGATTTTTGCATAAATTCCCTTCCATTTTTATTAGGTTACTTACAACGTTATCAAAGGCCATGTGAGGTCATTTGAACTAACACAGTCCTTGGTCTCATGTTATTTTATGCTACTTTTTTATGATGTCATATCACACCCTTTTTAAAATAGAAGCAACAGCACATTTCTTTTGTGACCCATTTAACATTGCAACACTTCAGGGATTAGTGGGGCCAGTATTCGGTAATGTCAATGCTGGAGAGACATTCGAAAAATGTATGTGATGATAATAATTAATATTACCCCTCATGCTGGCTACAACGAAAGAGGTTTTCGTTCAAGCCAAAGCTTGTAATAATCATTTTTTGCGGTCACTGCCAAGAATATTCATCTGTAAAGAAAAAACATGCCGGTTACCACCAAATCTTTCTTTGCCGATGAAATCAACTAAAAATATTTTTGTTAGTTTAACAACATTTGTATTGTTAAAGGTGCCGCTACAAGTTTTCAAAAAGTCGGTCACTGACAATTTGAAAAACTTTGCAATAGTGCTATCTCCCTACGACCCTAACGAAAAAAAAGCTTTTGTTAGGGCCAAAAACTAAAAATAGGGAAAAATTTAAAAAAGTAAAAGAAAAATCCCTACTTCAAAACAAAATATTGTTTTCATGATGCTCCATAGGGAGCATCATGAAAAATATACTTAAGATGAGGGTACACAAAACTGCACCCATACAAAAAAAAATTGTTTACACACCAGCTCTAAGCTGGTGTGAAAAATGTTCTTTCCTAATAAAAAAAACCCTTGCAATAGGTACGTAAGTGGCTTTTTAAAAAAAAAAAAAAAAAAAAATCACTAACAAAAACTTGTAACGAGGGGGCAAGTATCTCCTTTTTATATATTTCCAAACAGACACGCACTCACACACACACGCTCCAAGAGGAATAAAGATTACATTCTATGTTACTCTCTATCCTTCTCCTTATCTCACTCTCTCTTCTTTCTCTCTCTTCTGCATCTAATTTTCTTCACAGACCTTGCTCCTCCTGCTCCCCACATAGCAACCTAACCTACACTCATCAATTGCATATTTCATTCTCTCAGTTCCTCTGCTGCCTCATCTTTCTCCATGTGCATCATTGAGAGGGACTAAGAAGACAAAAGCGCCCGTGGACCCAGCCTTTGGCATGTCCTCAAAGGTGGATGCACAGAGAGCAAGACCGGAAAGGCACCAGAATAGCCAGAAGAACGTACCAAAATCCACCGATTTTTCTGTAAAAACAATTTTGTTTCTACTGCATAAGGTTCAATGTTAATGAAAAGAAAACGGCGGACAAACATGAAAAAATATGTTGGCTTCTACGAGTTGGCAAATTTATCTTTGCCTTGGGAGTCATCTTACCAAAGGCTGGCTCTGAAAGACCAAAGTGTCCTGACAATAGCCCTGAATTGTCTGCATTGAAGTTTTATTAACTACACGCAAATGTGAGCAACAATTTATTGCTGGCAGACCGGGCTGACTGTCTTGGAAACCTGGAAATGCCACTGCTTGTCGCCATCCTTCCCATTACCTCCTCCTATCTCGGTCTTCTTGCAGGTCCATGTCTCTAGAGATGGCCAGTGCTCCCAAATAAATTAGCACAGATAAGATTGTATTACCTGATATCTTGTTGTGCACAACTAAATGGTTAAAGTTGTCAGTGTAAGTCTGGCCCGTTACAACATAACCTTATAAGGGAACAAGGTTTGTTTACGTCCCATTCGCCCCCTTCCATTTGGTCTGCAGCAGTGTGCAGACACCTTTGAATAGTTAGCGGGCCCCTACAGCTTAATTCTATCTAATCAGCTGTGCATAAAACAGCCAAACCCATCAAATTACCATAAAAAAGGAATAAAATACCACCACTTGTGAGAGCCCATATATACAAAATAAAGAAATGGTGCTCTGTACAAAAGCTGGGAGCAATATGAAACGGGGCCCAGGACAGAGTCATCAGCATTAATGCAGTTGACAGACCAGCGGCGTGATGTTGGGGAGACCGGGAAACAACCAGAGCACATGCCATTCTTTTTTTTTAAATGACAATTAGAGCAACTGGGAGGTGCTCGGGAGCTACCAGGGGCTCACAATCGACGCTTTGAGGATGCCTGTTGTAGAAAGAGGTGATGAAGTCTGCCAGGGTTGATGAGAAACTTGATATTCATTTTTGCGGTAGCCTATAAATGAGAAGGAAGGAAAGGGTGTTGTGGGCATCAGTCAAGCATTTGAGAAGCAGGAGTTCCAAATCCAGTTGTTTATCTATTTCTTCTGCCATGACCCTATATTTGGTATGTAGATTATTGTTAGTCCTCCTTCAGGTGGTGCTCTATTGGCAGTGGCAACTTTGTACCCTGGTGGGATGGCTTCATGCAAGGAAGGTGCTTGGTCGTGGTCATTTAGCCAAGTTTCAGTGGTAAAGGCTAGGTCCGGATTATGTGATTGCCTTAGTTATCTTATGTAATAGCTGTGTTATTTTAGTGATCAAGTATACAGCAAGATGCAGTTTAGAGCCAGGTTACTTTCTTAGTCAATTGGTTGGCTGGTGGTTTTTGGCTTGGGAACATTTCCTGTGCGTTTTCTCTGTGGTCCTGGTAAAGTGAAGTTGTAGTTTTAGGTTTGTGGAGACCGTCCATACATTTACAAGTAGTGAGGGAATAGAAAACTGCCTTGGAACATGATTTTTGCAGTTTTCTGCCATTGGGTTCCACAGAACCCCAATTGCCGGTCCCGTGCTTATCATGGTGCTGAAACTGGACACCTTTTTGTTCAGTCCAAAAGGGCCCAGTTATGAGGACTTCCCTGCAGTCTTAGGGACATTCAGGCAAGCCAAGGAGTGGAGGGTGGTCCCAGGGAGGGTCCCCAGTCCAACCAAACCAGTCCTGAGATCACTAGTGGGATTTCCTGAAATTAGTAACTATCAGTGGATTTCTTTTCCTGCACAGAATACCCATGGGGAACTGCTTTACAGGCCCTAGTGCGTTTCCCGTGCCTCAGCCCAGGCTAAGTGCCAACACACCACTGCCTGGTTCTGCAGGGGTTAACTAGGGTCCCCCTTCTTGACCAGTACAGGTTTTTCAGCTCTGACTGGTATTTTTGAACCTAGAGCACAACTTTGAAAACTAATTTCAAAGTCAGAAAACTAGCTTACAACCAGGTGGATCAGCTCCAACAATTGCTGGGTCGCACTGCCCCACGACGAATGCTCATAGGCTACCATGACTCTGAGCTGCCGCAAACCTGGACCGCAGGTTTGCGGCAGTCTCCAGTTATGAGAAAAATTAGATTTCTTTATCCAGGCGCTTATGTGAGATGCTGTAATATATTTACTCCATCACATAAAAATGTGACCGGTTTATATGGAAGGGCTAGCTCTGAACCATTGTATGAATGAGGGTTGGGACCCTACTCCTCCCTTTCGTGGCCCATCTCCATTTTGTCTTGCCACGTGGTGAGGATCAAAGGGAGATTCAAGCCATTCTAAAAAATAGAGTCCTGGAGGCATTACTGAACTGCACCCAAGCTTGGAAGTCAGATAACGCATTTCTAACCTGCCTCTGGCCAACGGCGCCCAATAGGTAGCGCCTTTGATCAGTGAGCCTCACTCTGATGAAGGAAAGCCGAGCTGGCAGGACCTTGAACCCTCCTAAAGGAGGTATGTAGGGTAATGCAGGGACATTCCCTCTCTCGCTCATACTTGACCTCTGAGCTCGCCAGTCTGGTGCTGGTGCAGAAGAGGATTTTAATCGGAAGGAGGAAAGGCCCAAGATCACCTGATCCTCTGTGCTCTGACCCACGACAGTCCAGCGGGTTCGGGCCAGTGGCTGTACCAGCACTCAACCTTAGCATCTGGACAATAGTTACCCGGGTGAGTTTAGGCAATCTGTCTCTAGAACCAACCTGCAAGCTTGAGCTATTCTTGCCTGCATTATCCTAACTGAACCAACTACGTTATTCTGGAGTTTTTCTAATTACCCACTGTACCTCTTCAAGACCCATCGAGTGTTCACTGATCTTCTAACTATTTGCACTGTTATTTTGGAGTCTCTCTGTAAATGATCACAGAGTTTTAGTTTGGATAAATCAGACTATGTCTGAAGTTCTTTTGGGACTTGGGGTCTGACTAATACAGGCTGAATGATTCCATGTGTTTTTACTTTTCTGGGTTTGAGGTCCTCCTCCAGCCTCTGCATGTTGCATGCCGAAGTGCTGAACTTCGTTGTATAAGTGCGAAAGGGCCAGGACTAGCTACCTCTGGGCCAATCTTCATCACAAGGTCCCTCTCCTCCTCTGTTGGTCCTTTGTTCGGCTGTTGATGTCGGGTCTCCGTTTCATTCTGCCTTGTTAGAGAGGCTTTGTTGGGACTTCGAATTTTCAAAGTTCCATTGGTTTGGTGGACTCCTGCTGAAAGTGAAGCTGACCCATTCCCATGGCTGCCGCTATCATTCCAGTGTCGATGACACCCAGCTTATCCTGTGCATTTACCAAGGCAGAGAGGTGGTGGTAAAGCAAGGATGTGAGGGGAGTTCTAGCAGAGGTCAGGGAATGGATGACCAGCAATTAGGTTAAGCTGAACACAGACAAGTTTGAGGTTTTGGTGGTCAGCTCCCCTACTGCTCACACCCTTTGGTCACCTGATTTCTGGCCCCCTTGTCTTCGCCTGCTCCCTATCCCAGTAGAGACTCCACTGCTGAAGCTGAAATCAGTGCCCAATGCAGCTCAGGGCATTTCACATTTAAACTAATGCGGAAGCCAATCACACTGGTCCCCTCCCATCTTCACCCCCTTTACAATATGGCAGAAGCCGTATTGTAATGCCACCTTCCTCACCCAGCCCGATTACCACATCTGGAGGCTCAAGGTGCTAGAAACCGCCATAGGCCGCCTCGCATCCTGCTTCCACTCACTTCCCTCTACAAGGAGTCAAACCCATTGCACTGATTTATTGCTGCCAAGGTAATTAATTAAAGCCTGTAAAGACGGGAGGTCATTGGGGGTGTTTGCCACTAAGGATTGGAATACGTTCACACATGACATCAAGGTAACTTTCACCCTACAACTGTTCAAAAATGATGAAAATCCATTATTTATCAGCCTATTAACTTGGCATCTAAGGCCGGATTTAGTTACCACGGGAGAGGACGCTGGGGGCAGTTTTTATAATAATTTCATACAGATTTTATTGTTTTTTGGTTGGGTGATTGTATCATGTTATGTTTTTATTTTTGCATGTTTTATAGTGCAATGAAGCCAGTGGGCATGTGGGGGCTTAATTAAAGATCTTTTCATTCATTCCTTCATACTGGCCTGGGTAGACTGAAATCATTGATATCATGTGCTCCTTGAAACCCACCTCTTGTAAAGGAGACACCTGCCCTGCTTGTGTATTAAGGATTGCATTCTGACCTTAGCTCCACTTATCACCCGCATTGTAAACGCATCCTTTGTCGCCTCTCCGCCCTTAAGACCGCGTGGATCACTCCTTTGCGGAAAAAGGAAACTTGTCCCAGCGATCGCTGCCAATTATAGGCCTATCACGAGCGTTCCCTTCCTTATTGATCGGGTCACGTACCTTCAAATCAGGCTTTCCTGGAGGACAATAGCCTTCCCAGCTGTCGCCAATCTGGATTTATGGCCAAGCATGGCACAAAGACGGCTCATATTGATCTGAACGCGACCAATAGTAACATTCTTGAGAAGGGCCATCCTGCCCTGCTCATGCTACTTGATCTCTCGGCTGCATTTTATCTTGTAGACCATTCTACCCTTATTTCCAGATTACAGGTGTCTTTCTCCTTTCTCCCGGGGCA
>JBCATW010000201.1:0-10455 GCA_038406705.1 Eurycea bislineata
GGCAACCCAAACTAGGACTTTGCTCAAAGAAAAAACGAACTCTAACGTTACCAGCCGTTCCAAGGACCAGGAAGCACCCAGGACCAGAGGTACCCAGGTATCCTGCCCCTGTGAAGGACGACCGTGCCAGGAGCCATTTCACCGAAGATTCCCGTGGGGAGCCATCCAGTAAGGGCCTTAAAGCACAAACAGCGCATTGAGGCTCAGGCTTGAGCCTCTGAGTATTAACAGGGATAACGTAGTTTAAAGGAAACACCCCTTGTATTTTTTCTTAACTCGACTTTTGGTTACGTTTTTTTTTTTAATCTTTTTATTAGTTGTGCAACTCATGTCAAACATTATATCCATTACATAATTCCAAAGTGTTGTTGGATTTGTATAAAGCTGACAATATTATGCAGTAATGCAATGTGATAGCGTTTTCAAGTGTACATTCAAAGAGGATCATATGTAAGTCTCTCTAGAAAACTATTATTTAAATCATCTAGTTTGACCAGGAGGTGCACATTTTATATGAAACAGTCTTACGGAAACTAAATTCAGTCTAAACAAACATACAGAAGTGCGCACACCCTTCCCCCGCCTCACCCACGTGTAGATCACAACATCAGTTGTACTTATGTATTAAATGGTTTCGCAGCCTTTAATCTCTGGATTGTAAATGTGCCCATTCTAGCAGACGGTCATTGAGTTTCACACATAATGAATTGACTGATATAACTGTTAAATCACTGCAGGTGGAACGACCCTTGTGGCAAAGACAGACCACATCTGCATTCTGTGCCTGCCAGTGGAAGAGTTTGCAGTGAAGAATGTTTCCTGTTCTCTACAGTATAACATGAGTCATCCACACACCAACTTTTGGAGGGTCTGCCTGCATCCAGCGAATGGCAATACACTTCTTGGCATTCACCAACGCGATATGGACCCATTTTTTTTAAGGTGGTTGCTCATCGGGGGCAACATCTGTAAGAGGGTCCCTTGTATCGTGTTAGTCATATGGATCGGGCAGACCTCATTAATAATTTCTAGAATTCTTTCCCAAAATCTTGCGATCATCGGGCATTCCCAAGCCATGTGAATAAAGGAACTATTCAGGGCTCAACATCCCCCGCATTTAACATCTTCATCCCCCTTTATTTTCTGGAGTTTCGAGGGAGTCCTGTAAGCACGGTGCAGGAATTTGTAATATATTAATCTAAGTCTGATTGATACTGAAACATTCCTGGATAAGTAACAAATATCAAACAACTCGAAATCTTCGAATGTGATACCACAGTCCTGCTCTCATGTGGTCCTTAAGGGTAAATCTGTTTGGGATTTCTCCCTCGGGAGCCTCTGATAAATAGTGGTGATTTGATGTGTTGCAGCAACCGATGTTAAGGCATGTGATAAAATACGGTTCTCTTGGGGCTCGATCGGGTATGACTACCAGAGGCGCTTAATTTCAAATTTTTACTTTGTGCCCAGCAGCCAGTTTGTGAACCCTCCCCCTGCCTGGTCAACTATATCCTTGGTGTCACGAATCTGACCATTTTCATACAGATCTTGAAGTTCAAGCAGCCCCTGTTGTTCCCAGAGCACTAGTCTTTTTTCATCCACTTCTCCAGGACGCGATAGAATGTAATGTATGGGTGCGTGTGGACTGAATGGATGTGTATCCCCAAATCTTCTCTTGACCCTTCTCCATACTTTGATGCCAGTGTGCGTGGGAGAGGTAGAGGTTTGTAATTTAATGTGTGGGTTACATGCTGCTCTGTCAGATGGTATCTCACCCAGCCAGTTCTTCTCAATAATAGCTGCACTCTCGCTTGGATGTTGGGTGAACCATTTGATCATGTGGCGGCTCTGTGCCGCAAGGTAATATAAGTATACATCTGGCATTGCGAATCCCCCGGTGCCATACTCCCTGACTAGTGTATTATGCGAGATTCTCGGTCTACCCCTGGCCCAGACAAACTGAATAATAAGGGACCTCCATTTTTGTAAGTAATGTTGCGGGACGTTATCGAATACATAAAGGAATCGGGGAAGGACAACCATTTTTAATATGGAAATTCGCCCTGCAATGGAAAGGGGCAAGGATCCCCATGTTTCAAAGCATTTTTGAATATTGTCATGAAGGGGGTCAATATTTAGTTTTAACCAGTCCGTAACATCCTTAGGGAACCATATCCCCAGGTATTTGAATTTATCAGAGACTACCTTGAGGGGGGCGTCTCCAACGTAGAGCGGAATACCCTCCCCACACGGAAATATGAAGGACTTGTGCTAGTTTATCTGATAGCCATAGCAAACTCCGAACTAGTCAACCAATCGCATCACCCTGGGAAGAGAGGAGTGGGGGTCAGAGAAAAATATCATTAGGTCATCGGCATACATTGCCGATATCACTTCTGTGCTACCACATCGAATACCCGCCCCGATCAGTTTGTGTTGCAGCAAGCAGAAGAGCGGCTCAACTATGATGGCGAACAGGATAGCCGAGAGAGGGCACCCTTGACGGGTGCCTCTCTCTATTGGAAACACCTCTGATGCATAACCATTCACATATACCCTAGCTTTCGGGTTGGAATATAATTAGCCCAATCCACGAAATGAGTGAGCTCGGGAAGCCAAATTTGGTCAGTACCTGAAACATAAACTCCCAGCTGATGGAGTCGAAGGCCTTCGCCGCGTCAACAGACAGTATCGCCTCGTCTGTTCCCCTCTCTCAAACAGGATGTCAAATAATAACCTAATATTTATACTAGTAGAACGTCCAGGGACAAACCCTGTTTGCTCACGGCCCAGTATGAGGAGCAGGAAGCGGTTTATCCGCAATGCAAGCACTTTAGCTAATATTTTGTGGTCATAGTTTAATAACGAGAGAGGATGAAATTGTCCACAAGTCTCGTCATCAGTTTTCGTCTTTGGGAGGAGAATGATCTGTGCCTGGTTAATATCTGAAACCCAGCTTCCCCTCTCCAGTGCTGCATGATAGAATCTAAGAATTTTTGGGGCTAGTATGTCAGAATAATGTTTATAAAAAGCTAGGCCAAAACCGTCATGCCCAGGCGTTTTGCCTAGTTTCATGCTCCCTATGGCCTCTTTAATCTCCATCACTGTGATGTCGGCTGCAAGAGCCTCAGTCCTCATCAAGCCGACCCAAAGGAATTGTGTCCAGATATTCACGCATGTGTGCAACCGAACAAGTATCCCTGTTCTTGTGTAATACGGCGAAGTAATCATGGAAACAATCCAGTACGTTGGGATTTCCCATAACCCAATCACCACTGCTATTTTTAACCTTGGTCACCTGAACCCGTTGGCGTTCCCCCTTGAGAAGTCTGGCAAGGAGGTTAGAGGGTTTGTCAGTTTGCCAGTAGTGTCTGGCCTTATACGGTTTATTAGTGAACTTTAGTACTTTATCAATAGCCTGTATATATTCTGTTTTAAGGGACTGAATTTCATTGAAGTATTTAGGTTTCTTTGTTAATACGTGCAGTCGCTCAGCACTACTCAGTCGTAGTTCAAGACTATCAATATCTTTTTGGAGTGATTTGCGGACACCCTGCTCAGCTGATATGATGACCCCACGAATTGTGCACTTAAAGGCAGCCCATCTGGTAACCAGATCTGTGTCTTGTAAGTTATTGTCAGCGAAAATATTTGTGATGGCCTCTCTAAGTGTGGACTCAAACAACGAGTCAGATAGTTCAGCTTCTCTGAACACCCACCTCCTGAGACGCACTGGGTCCGGGGTCCGGGGACGCACTGGGTCCGGGGAATGGTCTGATATGCTCCTTGGAAACGTATGTATGCTTTGTACTGATGGAGCAATTCTCGTGGAACATAATATTCTGTCAATCCTAGTGTGAGTGTAAAATTGGGACGAATAATGTGTGTAGCCTGCGTCATAGGGATGTAGCCATCTCCAGACATCGAGCATTTCGTATAAATCCATTAGTTGCAAAATTCTGAGCCCGCTTCTAGGCAATGGTCTAGATGTGGAAGATGATCTTTCAAGTTTGCAATCTGTGATGCTGTTGAAGTCGCCACCCACTAACCAGGGTATGTGTTGCCAGGTGCCCAAGGCCTCAAAAACCTCGTCGAAAAAGGAGGGAGTGTCAACATTTGGGCCATATATATTCATCAGAATCACGGCAGTACCGTACAGAGTGCAGGCGAGAGCAACATATCTGCCCCTCGGGTCAATAATGGATCCGATTAACTCAAATGGTACATGTTTCAATATAATAATACATACCCCTCTACTATCATTAGTAAACGATGCATGATAAATGTGCGGTGACCAAGACTTTTGAAGTTGTGCATATTCGGAACTAAGTAAGTGAGCCTCCTGAAGTAATAGCACATCAGCACCATGATCCTTGCACCATTTGTAAACTCTCCTTCTTTTGGGGTATTGCCGGAGACCTCGTATATTCCAACAGATAAGTTTAAGCGAGGTTTGAGACATTAAGTAACAACTAATAAATAGTAGTTAATGATTATGTTTGACGAGGATAGGTGCGCTTCACCACTGTAAACATTTCCCCACCATGCCCACCCCCAGAATACCCCTCAATTGGGCATCCTGCAGCCCAAACTTAGGTGAATTGCAACTGGCGACTCAACCCACAACTTAACATGAAAAGAATACATCAAGTAGAGTGCACGCGATCTGTCCAGCCAAACCTTAGATGTAACTGACATCCAGTGCCCCACCAGTTCAGCCCCCCGAGCTAGTAAAGTATATACATTCAGCAGGAGCGAAGGTTCAAGGCATTGCGCTGTTGTAATCAAAATAATAAGCCAGTGTTCTCTTCTCAGTTGAGTTTCAATTTGGAAAGAACACCTGCGAAGCAACGGTGGGAAAAATCACAATATCATATCAAATGAATAGACTTTTCGGTATTTGCAGTAAGCACAATGTTATATGAATAGTAGCGCGAATAAACATACAGATCAGGGCTCATAGCTCATAGTCCAAGTGATGTGAAGCAGTACTTGAGGTAGAGCGAGCTCTGCATTTCGTGATCCTATGAACTCATCGGTAGTTAATGCATAGTGCACAGTAATGGAATGATTGTATATCAAATACTCTGCCTTTCAATGATGAAACCAAAAGTCCGTAGGTACGTACTGATCCTCTCTAAGTGCTTTCCAAAGGCATAAGCTGTTGACTCGGCGACTGTCCAGCAGGTGCCAGGCGCTAATAATGAACTCGTTGGCATGCGCTCTGAGTACAGTCAGGCACTGGCACAAACGCGGCACCAGATGGCACCTTCCCAGTAGCTGCGTAGGGGGAACCAGAACGAGCCCCCACCCCGCACCACACAGAGCGCCTGCCCCTCACCCATGCCATCTCTAATCCCACTGAAGTAACAGTTATTGCGGCCACTTCGGTGTGCCAGCTGCCATCTTACAGATAACACAATAAAGTAATACTGAGTAGTGTAAAGTACAAACGGTTTCCCCGCTCACCGTTCTTATCCATTGCAAAATAAAACATTCGTCAAACAGCTTGTCCCGTGTTGCCGATAAGCACTTAAGAGTCCAAAACTTCTCCATTGTTCTCCCCATTTTCATTATCATTGTTCGTTCTCTGTGAATTTCTTGGAGAACAAATTTTTTGTTCCACGTACCTCCAAGCCTCATCCGGGGATTGAAAGAAGTGCGTTTTGCTGTCATGTTCCAGCCGAAGTCGTGCTGGATGTAACATGGAATATTTTATGTTTTTCCGCTGCAGTTCCTGCTCGACAGCCGCGAATTCCTTCCTCGCGCGCTACACCTCCAGGGTGAGGTCGGGGTACAGGCTCAAGCAAGAACCGTCCCAAATGATTTCGCCTTGATCTCTCGCAGCTCGGAGGAGCGCATCCCGGTCCTGGAAATTCAGCAGCTTGAAAATTATCGCTCTTGGAGGCGAGCCCGGCGGCGGGGCTCTCGCCAAGACTCTGTGGGAACGCTCTATTAGGAAATGCTGGGAGAGAGCGGCCCCCGGTAGCAGCGCGGGCAGGAGCTTCTCCAGCTCCGCTGCCATGTCTCCCTTCAACGCCCGCTCAGGAACTCCCAGCAGGTGCAGGTTTGAACGCCGGCTCCTTGATTAAAGATCTTCTTGTTTTAAGTGGAGTTGCTTAAGTGTGGAAGCATGCAGCCGTTGTTCCTGCTCGAGCGGGGTGAGTCTGTCCTGCACGTCATGGTTCTTCCTCAGCTATGCCATTTTGAACTTAAATGATAGAGTCAGTACATCGGCGCCATTCTGCCAGAACTCTTCCCGGAGATATTCTTGGAGTTTAATTCTGTTGACTGTTCCTTTGGGCTCTGGCACGGCCTTTTCCAGCGATCGTTTTTGGGAGTCTGAGGCATTCTGGATCATCCAAGCCTTTACAAAAAAACAGATGGACATCATGTCTGTTTTCAAGGCGGTTCTTCAATTGCTTTGGTAAGGAGTAGTTCACGGGTTTCCATGCACCAGAGAGGTCAGGGGTGTACTCCTGTTACTTCCTTGACCCCAAGAGGGTCAGATAACCGTCTTGGATTTGAGAAGACTGAAAAAAATCCTGCCGAAGAACAAGTTAAAGTTGTGTGCTCTCTCCCAGGTCTTCCTGCCCCTCTCGATGATTGGATGGTATCTTTAGACCTGTACAATGCTTATTTCCACATTCCTATCCACAAGGCTCACCGTAAGTTTATTCACTTCATGGTGGCATGGGAGCACTACCAGTTCTGTGACTTGCCTTTTGGCCTCAACTTGGTACCCCTTATTTTCACTAAGGCGTTAACGGTCGTGGCAGGTTATCTTAGTAAGGAGGGCATACATATTTTTTCCTATCTCAAAGACGGGCTCATCAGCTGGTCAGCTCATGCAGTATCTGTCCTGAACTTGCCATCTGCTTTAGGTTTTCCCCTCAGCTTAGAAAAATATTGCCTTGTAGTGACAAAGCTGGTCTGGTCTATAGGGGCGATCTTGGACACTAGTCTGCAAATGGCTTTTCCACCGCCAAAGAAGATTCAGACCATGAAACAGATGCTGCAGATGGCTGTGTAGTGTTCCCAAGTCCCAGTAATTAAGTTCAGAGGATGCTCTCCCTCATGGCCTCTTGCATGTGTCTGGTTCTCTATGTGCATAAGGCCGCTTCAGTTGGCTCTGGCTTCCCACTGGAGCCAAAACAATGAGGATACATAGGAAAATCATTTGGTGACAGCCCACCTAGCACGGCACTTGCACTGATGGAGGGACAGAGAGTAACTTCTGAGTGGAAAATAACCTTCTTAACTGAAAATGTTGAAAAATATGTCACTCTCTGGGTGGGGAGCACATGTTCTTGATCTGTCGACCAGTACACTGTGGAGTCCAGAAGGTGGCTCTCAGCAGATCAACTTGTTAGAACCTAGAGCAGTACAACTGGTCCTTCTTTTCTTTTTCCCTTTGATTAGTGGCAGGTTAGTACTGGTAGTAACGGCCAACAGCGTGACCATGCGATATCTTAACCAGTGAGAGGCAGTTCCTCTGGATAGGAAGGAGAACACGCAGCCAGACCTTTTGAGTTGCTTCATTGGGAGTTTCTACAGCACATCTTCCGGTCCCAGGGCAATGTCCAATCCATCTTTTTTCAATCCTGGAGAACAGTAAGTGGCAAATTTTCTGTGCCAGTGGTGCCTCTTGGGGTACACTCGGGGATGCATTCACAACCCCTTTGTATTTTAACCCCTTGAGCGCGGCCATAGAGAATCATTGAAAAAATCATTCCCTATGGGAAATCCCATGCAAAAAGAAAGACAGATTGCCTAAGTTGAACAGGTTTCATGACGAGACACACTCGTCACCCGCACTTAAGGGGTTAATCTACAGTAGTATATGCATTTCCCCCTCTGCCTCTCGTTGTGGCAGTGGTGGCACATCTTAAAGTGTTAAGCTGCTGAACGATTCTGATTGCACCAGACTGGTCCAGGCAGATTTGGTGCTCAGAACTGGCAACCCTGATCCGTCTGCCCTGCAGGTGGTGCAGATATTGATCAGTAGATCCTTTTGCCTTTCCTGTCACAACAGTCATGAATTTCCATTATCTTGCAGATTCATCTGAATGTCACAACCATTCGGGTTTACCGGCCGGCAATCTCCATCTTCTCTCGATCGCCACATCAAGATTTACTCGTTCAAGTTGGCCTTGTTAGGCACTTTCTTAAACGACCCATAAATAGCTTTTTCCTCCCTGTTCCCCTTTGAATCCTGGGTTTTAAGTTTAGTTTTTTTAGTCCTGCAAGACCCTCAATTTGAGCCCATGCCTTCCATTCCTCTTCAGTTGCTCTCCTGGAAAAACATCTTCCTTTTGGCCTTCGCTTCAGCCTGCTGGTTTGGTGATCTGCAGGCTTTGTCAGCTGATGAGGCGTATGGCAAAACAGATCCCCATGAAAGTCATGGCGTCAGTCATCCTTTGTTCCCAAAGTCATTTGTGCATGGTCGCTTCGGTGTCTGGGCACCGCACCCTTACCGAAGGCCCTTTCTCGCTTGGCCATTAATATGCAGTGGCGTGGGTCTTTTGCACCGGTTCGGCAGATCCGGTACTTCATGGATCGGCGTTCTGTTGGTCACGAGGCTCCCAACAGGCCACTTCAGGTTTGCGCGACACTTCAGCATCACTTAGTAGTGGACCAGTTCATCCAGCCTTCATATCATCGATGGCCCATTTCAAGAGGCAGTCCATACCAGATGTCACACTCAAAATCAGAGCAGGTCAGACAGCACAGAGTGTTAGCCCCTGATATCTGTGCGTAGCCTGCTGATGCAGGTTTGAATCCCAGCAAGGCCAACTGTAGAGCTTTATTAATATCTGAGATGTGTCACAACCTCTAATACCAATGACCAGATACCTTTTATGCACAAGGTCTCCTCAATGACCTAAAGTTAGGTTAAGTCCTGAAATAACTTTCTTTCATTAGCCTTCCAGTAGGGTACTATGTATTTATAATATTCCTACAAGTTTCAAGAGTCTAGTCCTCTGCACTCAACAATGTTTTGACCCTTCTGGTACTAGTTTCACAAGTTGACCTATTTGCCTGCCTGTTAGAAACTAAACCTGTTGAAAGAAATATTAATGTTGCAGTGGTTCTTTCTTCTTCCAATGTCTATTGAAACCATGATTTGTGTGCGTTTAAACCTTTACTTATAATGTCTAATGTCTAGGATTTTCCCAAGCTGTAATGTAAAAGTGTGGTGTATACACAGAATAGCAATCTTTCAACTGTATACTTTTGTAGCACTAGTCATGCAATTCCCTCTGTAATTCCATTATTAAAACACACACAGTTGCTTAAGGTCAAAAATATTCTAGTAGTAAAAATATATATTTATTGTAATTTAATACAAATCAATAATAACACAAAATATTACAAACCCAATAAAAGGAATAATAAACAATGAAATTACAGAAAAATTAGATTAGCAAATGAATCGATAAGAGCACATTCTTTAACAAAGTTAAACAATCTTGCTATTTCATTCAAATCTTCCAAATTCATAAGCATGGTCATTAAGGTATTATAATTTGCACTTATATTGTCTAGCTCAAGAAAATTGATCCACTTTGAGCGAGCATTGTAGAAATGTGGACAGGCTCATATCCAGTGTTTCCAATTAGTGAATGTATCCGGTCCCAAATTACAATAACAGAATGTTCCAAGCTTTGCAGCGTGCATTATAGACAGATAAACATTTAATCTGAAAAGCAAATAAAATGTAGTAAAAATCACACAATTAGAGCGTAATAGGTAATCTGAAACCTGACCAAATATACAGATAGATTTATATGTCTGTAATGACTTGTATTTAGCCATTATAAGCAGATCCTCTCGCTTGGATACCACAGCACATATAGATTTCCATGAATCCTTGCTCAAAAAAAGATTTTTACCAAAATAAGGCAGCAATTCCCAATATTTTACAATTTTTAAAATGCTACCTCGGAAGTTATCAGAACTTTGCCAGGTTATATTCGTTATTTCTAAAAAGAAATATGAAAAACTAAGTAAGAATCATTAATTATGAATAAGGAATTTAAAAAACGTAACTCTCAATTGTCCTAAGCACGAGCAGTTTATTTTAAACAATTCTGCACGTAATGCAACACCAGGAACAGACCTAGGCAGACCAAACAAGATCCTTAGGCAGACATTCTCAAGAGACACAGCCATTTGAGAGTATTTCCTTGATAGTCCCCACAGCTCAGATCCATAAAGAATTACTGGCTGGATGGATGTCCCATTGGGTTATCATTTTTTTTACTCCTAAAGTTTTGGCCTTAATTTTTAGAGATAAGGAAGAAAAGTGTGCATCCCAGTTATTGGATGAGTTGAAAGTCATCCCTAGGTAACAGAAGGTTTTCACCTCTTGCAGCACTACACCCTCAATTTAAATTCTCAGCCTATTTTTACTTCTCTTCCCACGTCTATCAGCGATGTGCATTATTTTCA
>JBCATW010000202.1:0-10455 GCA_038406705.1 Eurycea bislineata
CTAAGACCCTGCGTTGACTACAGTGCACTCAACAAAGTTACAATTAAAGATTGTTACCCAATTCCTTTAATATCCGATTTGTTGGATCAGGTTCAACAGTCCAAATGGTTCACAAAGATTGATCTACGCGGGGCATACAATCTTGTCTGCATCAAACCAAATGACGAATGGAAAACGGCATTCAAGTGTAAATATGGCCATTATGAGTACAATGTTATGCCGTTTGGTTTGACAAACGCACCAGCTGTATTTCAACACTTTATTAACGATGTCTTCCAAGACTTGAATGGCCGATTTCTAGTTCTTTATTTGGACGACATACTCATTCATTCCCCAACCTTGGAATCTCACAAAGAACACATTCGAACCGTACTCCAGCGACTAAGAGAACATCACCTTTACGCCAAAATGGAAAAATGTTCTTTCTTGCAACAGGAGGTCACATATTTGGGATTCATTCTCTCACCAGGGAAAATTAATATGGACTCTGAAAAAATCAAAGCAATCCAGAAATGGCCACATCCAACCTCTGTAAAAGAAGTGCAGAAATTTGTTGGCTTTGCTAACTTTTATAGATGATTTATTTCTAATTTTTCAGGCTTGATATCTCCCATAACTGATTTAACAAAGAAAAAGAACAAATTTGTTTGGTCAGAAGCAGCACAACAATCCTTCAATGCTTTAAAAAATGTATTTTGTGAATCACCTCTTCTTCTGCAGCCAAATCAATAAAAACCATTTACAGTGGAAACAGATGCATCAGACTATGCGTTAGGAGCAGTTCTCTCCCAAGAAAATGAACAAAAAGAATTGCAACCTATCGCATACTAGTCCCGTAAATTGAATCCTGCTGAACAAAATTACACAATTTACGAGAAAGAATTGCTGGCAATAAGAGATGCTCTAAAAAACTGGCGACATTACTTGCAAGGTTCCAAATACACTCTAAATATCATCACGGATCACAAAAATCTAACATTTTTTCAGAATGCCAGATGCAACAATGCTCGTCATGCCCGATGGTCCATCTTTTTCTCCAAATACAACTTCCAGCTTCAATACGGCGAAGGAAAGAAAAATCGAGCTGATGCTCTATCCCGTTTGGGCTATGAATCCACACCAAACTCAAGTGAAAGAAAAATCTTGGAACCATTAGCTGCAGTAACCATTAATTTCCTCCCGGACAAAATCAAAGAAGCCACTCTTGAAGAGTTAGAAAGAGGAGAATTAAAGGAAACAGAAGAAATCCAAAACAAGAATGGTTATGTGTACAACCAAGAAAAATTATACATTCCAAACTCTTGCCGACATCAGATTTTGAATTGGTGCCACGACAACCAATCAGCTGGCCATCCTGGTGAAGCTCGTTCTATTGAATTGATTCAGCGATGGTTATGGTGGCCACACTTAAATCAAGAGGTTCAGGAATATGTCAAGAATTGTGAAACATGTGCTCGGAACAAGAGTTCACGATCAAAACCCACAGGTCTACTACAACCCTTGGAGATTCCTGAAAAACCATGGCAAGTAATTTCTATGGATTTCATCACTGGGCTTCCAAAATCTCAAGGGAATTCGGTTCTCCTGGTCATTGCGGACACATTTACTAAAATGACTCATCTCGTGGGCCTTAAAAAGTTACCATCGTCCAAGGAATTGGTGAACATTTTCTTGCAAGAAGTCTATCGTATGCATGGTCTTCCATCGAAAATTGTATCTGATAGAGGGCCCCAGTTCATATCACGATTCTGGAAAAATCTGATGTCAGTTTGGAAAATTAAATCCGGATTGTCTACTGCATTCCATCCCCAAACAGATGGACAAACTGAACGAATGAACCAGGCAGTGGAACAATATCTACGATGTTATTTAACAGACCATCCTCACGATTGGTCAAAACATTTAACATTTGTGGAATTTTCAATGAATAACTTACAAAATGCATCGACTAAAAACTCTCCATTTTTTAACTTACAGGGATTTCACCCCAGAATGTTACCTATGTGGGATTCCAAGTCCACTTCAGATGAAATACCTGCAGTTGAAATTCAGGCTAAGAAGTTAGCTAAACTTCAAGAACAATTGAAGGTCAATCTGGACACTAGCAAAAAGAAGTATAAAATACAGGCAGACAAGAAAAGAAAACCATCAGATCATTATCACGAAAATGAAAAAGTTTGGTTATCAACCAAGAATTTGTCACTGAACAAAGTTCATCCTAAACTGAAACCAAAATTCATTGGACCCTTCAAAATTCAAAAAATTCTTGGACCCCTTGATGTGAAACTTCAGCTTCCCAAACGATGGCGAGTGCATCCAGTATTTCATACTTCATTGATTAAAAAAGTCTCTCATCACATGAGAACTAATTCCAAACCTTCCCCAATTGAGATTCAGGGCCATAAAGAATACATTGTTAAAGCAATTCTTAAGAAAAGGCAAAGGCAAGGAAAAACCCAATACCTAATTTCCTGGGAAGGATATGGTCCTGAAGAAAACTCATGGCAGAATAAAGAACAAATTCACGCTCCCAAACTCCTTCAAGAGTATGAGGACAGGAATAAAAGTTTGGTGGGAGGACTTTGGGGAAGGGATAGTGTCATGAATGCATCACACATTCAGTTACCAACACTCCAAAACGTCCCCAAAACCAAAACACAGAAAACTAATTTCTCCCCAGCTCTATCCGTCCAGCGAATCAGCTGGTGTGATTGCAGATCCAATCACTTCACCTTATCAAACAATCACAATCAGACTCTTCCAATCACAGGCTACCCCCCTCCTCGAGATTAAGTGACATCATTACAGTAGCACGCGACCGTAGGCTGACCTTGTCATCCCAACCGTTTCCTGTCATCTGCTCATCGACCCTGACAGGCTTCACATCCACTTTACATTGCTCCCTCACAAACCCCTAATCTCTCAACTAACTCTTCCTCTCTCTCTCCCCGAATTCCCTAATACCGTTACTGAGGAAAAATACATCAGCTCGTAAGCCTTACGAGCATTTAAACATTTTACCGAAAATTCGCTTCCCAGTCACCAGGAAGCCGCTGCGCTCCGGTAAGCCGCTCCTGAAGTGAAAACAGTCGCACGCCATCGGCGTGATCCTCCATCAATACTAACTTGTTTAGAAGACGTCTCATCATCTTCGTGACGAGTGCCGTGCTCTGCTGGCGGCGCGCACAACAGGAGATCCTCGAGCAGAGACCCGGAAGAGGGGCCGCCCGGACCTGACTGAAGGTAACACCGGTCGTTGCCGCTGACAACGGCCGGTGCCGCAGTTGTTTACTCTGCCAAGAGACCCAGTCGAATTATACGATCGAGCCGCTGAACATCTCAGCCGCTAAGGGCAAATCAGATGTATAATTCTGGCAGGCTATCAAATTGTAAATACTGAACTCATATTGTTATTGATCATCTGTTGCTGAGAAGAAGTTGGATCGTATGAATTATTAAATTAATTAATTCATTGAGGAGAACAGTAAGCAGCTAACAAGCAACACACTGAGATTACATGTAAATATTTTTCATTCGATGCACGTCCAGGTGAAATAACCGTCTGGGATTAATTAATTATTTCACCGTCTACGTCTATGGGGATGAACTTATTAATTTCGCTGTTACGTCTATGGAAATGAACTCTAATACAGAGAGGATTTCTGTTGTTATAAAAGAACAAAAATACAAGGAGTCAATCCTCATTAATTGAAAGCAAACCCTGTGAGCCAGATGATACATTGAGCCAGAGTGAGTTTAATTCAAAAGCTTGAAAAACCCTATTTGAGTGAGAGAGAGAGAGAGAGAGAGACGTTCGTTATTCACATGTATACCTTTTCTCTTTTTCTCACATTTCCAATCTGTTAGTGCTCATTTAAAAATACCCAACTTAAGAAAACAAGAACATCCGGTCCAGCTTATTCCCGGGCTGTCACACTTAATGGTGAATCAATATTTTCAGAGTGGCCCTCAATACAGACTATTTCATGCTCTCAGTTAAAAACAGAATTACACATTCTCTCTTACTGTCTTGCAGAATTGGAAAAGGCGTAGGCAGATAGAAGACACTAGGAGGGACCGAAGAACCGTGTGGCAGACCCGGAGGAGAAGTTCTCCAGAATTGGGGAGTTCTCACTCGGGTCAGTTAACCCATTCATCCACTTCAAGCAACACCAGTTTGAGGTACCCCTTTTTAACTAATCTGACTACTGTGATTGTTATGCTGAATTACATTTAGAGATTAACATTTTGAAAATTCAGCCTGTCATTACAGTATGAGCAGATCACTGGTTAGGTAAATTCCCATTACCGAAGTGGTTAGGAAAATATTAAAATGGAAGATATAAAGGCAAGTTTAGAACAACTGATGCAGACCATGGGAGAGATTCGTAATGAATTAACTACCCAGAAACAAGAAAATCAACAGCTAGCAACCCAAATAAAAGATTTAAAGGGAGTAATTGAAAGTCAGACCCGACCTATCACAAAACCATTAGTGGAATTGAAAGATGACGAATCTCATTCAGAATATGAAATGCCAGCTCTGAGTCCTACTCACACACCCCCTACTACTAGGAAGGTTGAAGACAAACATTATAAAATACCACTTCCAGAACGTTTTAATGGGGATCATAATCAATTCCGCTTATTCTTAACACAATGTCAATTCCACTATAAAATGAAACCATTACTTTTTCCCACGGACGAATCAAAAATAATGTTTTTAATATCCAACCTAGGGGGATCGGCATTAGAATGGGTTACACCATATCTAGACTCAGATGCTTTCTTGCTTAAGGATTACGAACATTTTATAGAGAGTTTTAAACGAATGTTTGATAGACGTTTTGCTCAATACACTAAGAATTTAGAATTCTTGAACATCAGGCAAGGAAGTCGAGAACTAGGCCCATATATCACTCATTTCCAACAGCTAGCGGTGGAATTGAAATGGTCAGACGATGCTCAAATGACCATCTTCCAGAATGGCTTAAAAGAGGAGCTTAAAGATGCCTTAGTTCAAGTCTATCCGGCACCAGATTCTATTGAAGAGTTAATTGAAACAGTTCTGCGAATGGAGCAACGTTTTACTGAAAGAAGAGCTGAGAGAAGATTTCAAGATACAAGAAAACCCATTCACACTCCTTACCGCTCTTATTCTACGAATTCAGGCGAGAGAAAAGAAACCCCACCTGACAAAAGGGTTGAATCTAAACCTATCCACGAGTCCAGATTCAGAGGTCCTTTGACTCCCGAAGAAAGAAAGAGAAGACAAGACAACCACTTATGTATGTACTGCGGCCAAGCTGGCCACGCTACCAAGGAGTGCCCATTGGGAAAGAAACGTCTGGAAAACTTGGAGGCTCGGAAGTGAAGGGGAGAAGTCTTTCGAGCCCATCGTATTCAATCAATAGTTTTCTCCCAGATCAAGAAGTTCCAAATCACATCCAAAAATCTCATTTTATTCTCTCGGCAAAATTGCAAATTAATAAACAGTTTCATGATGTAACTCTCCTATTAGATTGCGGAGCTCCCAGTTGCTATGCAGACATAGAATTTTCCAAAAAACTTCAAATACCATGTCTGAGAAAAGAACAGTCTGAATTGATCAGTTCAATTGATGGTACTCCATTAGTCAGTGGAGCTATAACTTAATGCACCAAAAAATTGCATCTTGACATAGACAATCATTCAGAACTGATTCAGTTCGATCTCATTAAATCACCTCAATTTAATTTAATTCTAGGTCAAAATTGGCTGAATTTCCATAATCCTGAAATCGATTGGCGAACTCAAAAACTAACCTTTTCACGATGTCAAGAATGTTCTCTTCAGGAAACAACCATTGCAACCATTAGAGCTGACGAAAGAAAATCTGAACATGAGCTTCCTTTTGATTTTGAAGAATACAGAGATGTTTTTTGTCCAATAGAAGCGGAAACTTTACCACCGCATCGTAGTTACGACTGCGCAATCAATCTCACGCCCAATGCTCGAATTCCACATGGCAAAATTTATTCCTTGAGTCCAGCAGAAGATTTAGCCATGAAAGAGTACATCGAAGACAACTTGAAAAAAGGATTCATTCAGTCGTCAAAATCACCTGCTGGTGCACCAATCTTCTTCGTGGAGAAAAAGGATGGCTCTCTCCGACCCTGCGTTGATCACAGCGAACTCAACAAAGTCACAATTAAGGATTGCTACCCAATTCCGCTAATATCTGATTTGCTGGATCAAGTTCAACAGTCCAAATGGTTCACGAAGATTGATTTACGTGGGGCATATAATCTTGTCCGCATCAAACCAGGGGACGAATGGAAAACGGCATTCAAGTGTAAATATGGCCATTATGAGTACAAAGTTATGCCTTTTGGGTTGACAAACGCCCCAGCTGTATTCCAGCACTTCATTAACGATGTTTTCCAAGATTTGAATGGCCGCTTTCTAGTTCTTTATTTGGACGACATACTCATTCATTCCCCTACCTTGGAATCTCACAAAGAACACATTCGAACTGTGCTTCAGAGATTAAGAGAACATCATCTGTACGCTAAAATGGAAAAGTGTTCTTTCCTGCAACAGGAAGTCACATATCTGGGATTCATTCTCTCTCCAGGGAAGATTAATATGGACCCCGAGAAAATCAAAGCAATCCAGAAATTGCCACATCCTACATCTGTAAAAGAAGTGCAGAAATTTGTTGGCTTTGCCAACTTTTACAGACGATTTATTTCCCATTTTTCAGGTCTGATTGCTCCCGTAACTGATTTAACGAAGAAAAATAACAAATTTGTGTGGTCAGAAGCGGCACAACAATCTTTCAATGCCTTGAAGAAATTATTCTGTGAATCACCCCTTCTCCTGCAGCCGAACCAAGAAAAACCATTTACCGTGGAAACGGATGCTTCCGACTATGCATTAGGAGCAGTGCTCTCCCAAGAGAATGATCAAAACGAATTGCAACCCATCGCATACTATTCCCGTAAATTGAATCCGGCAGAACAGAATTATACAATATACGAGAAAGAATTGCTGGCAATAAGGGACGCTCTTAAAAACTGGCGACACTACTTGCAAGGATCCAAATATACTATCAACATTATCACAGATCACAAAAACCTAACGTTTTTTCAGAATGCCACATGTAGTAATGCTCGTCATGCACGCTGGTCCATCTTTTTCTCCAAGTTTAACTTCCAGCTTCAATATGGAGAAGGAAAGAAAAACAGAGCTGATGCTCTCTCCCGCTTGGGCTATGAATCCATACCAAACTCTAGTGAAAGAAAAATTTTGGAACCATTAGCTGCAGTAATCATTAATCTTCTTCCAGACAACATCAAGAAAGCCACTCTTGATGAGTTAGACAGAGGAGAATTGAAGGAAACCGAAGAAATCCAAAACATGAATGGTTACGTATACAACCAAGAAAAATTATACATTCCAAAATCTTGCCGACATCAGATTATGAATTGGTGCCACGACAATCAATCAGCCGGTCATCCAGGAGAAACTCGTTCGGTTGAGCTGATTCAACGTTGGTTCTGGTGGCCACATTTGAATCAAGAGGTTCAGGAATATGTAAAAAATTGCGAAATCTGCGCTCGAAACAAAAGTTCCCGATCGAAACCCACCGGCCTATTACAACCCTTGGAGAGTCCAGAAAAACCGTGGCAAGTCATTTCTATGGATTTTATCACAGGGCTTCCAAAATCACTAGGAAATTCAGTCCTCCTGGTCATTGTCGACACCTTCACGAAAATGACTCATCTAGTCGGTCTCAAGAAGTTATCCTCGTCCAAGGAGTTGGTGAACATATTCATGCAAGAAGTCTACAGACTGCACGGCCTTCCAACGAAGATTGTATCCGACAGAGGGCCCCAGTTCATATCAACATTTTGGAAAAGTCTGATGGCAGTATGGAAAATTAAATCCGGTTTGTCTACTGCTTTCCATCCCCAAACCGATGGACAAACTGAGCGAATGAACCAGGCAGTGGAACAATATCTACGATGTTATTTAACAGACCATCCTCATGATTGGTCAAAACATTTAACCTTTGTGGAATTTTCAATGAATAACTTGCAAAATGCATCGACAAAAAACTCTCCCTTTTTTAATCTGCAAGGATTTCACCCCCGAATGTTACCTATGTGGGACTCCAAGGCCAGTTCAGATGAAATACCTGCGGTTGAAATTCAAGCTAAGAAGTTGGCAAAACTTCAAGAACAATTAAAAGTCAATCTGGACACTAGCAAAAAGAAGTATAAAACACAGGCAGACAAGAAAAGGAAACCATCAGATCATTTTCACGAAAATGAAAAAGTGTGGTTATCAACCAAGAATTTGTCACTGAACAAAGTACATCCCAAACTGAAACCGAAGTTCATTGGACCCTTCAAAATTCTGAAAGTTATCGGACCTCTAGATGTTAAACTTCAGCTCCCTAAACGATGGCGAGTGCACCCAGTATTTCATACTTCACTAATCAAAAAGGTCTCTCCTCACATGAGAATCAAATCTAAACCTTCCCCGATTGAGGTTCAGGGCCATAAAGAATACATCGTTAAGGCAGTTCTTAAGAAAAGGCAAAGGCAGGGAAAAACCCAATACCTCATTTCCTGGGATGGCTACGGTCCTGAAGAAAACTCGTGGCTGAATAAAGAGCAAATTCATGCTCCCAAACTCCTTCAAGAGTATGAGGATAGAAATAAAGATTTGGTGGGAGGACTTTGGGGAAGGGATAGTGTCATGAATGCATCACACCTTCAATTGCCAACATTCCAAAACGCCTCCAAATCCAAAACTCAGAAAACTAATTTCTCCCCAGCTCTATCTGTCCAGCGAATCAGCTGGTGCGATTGCAGAACCAATCACCTCCCCTTATCACACAAGCAGAATCAGACTCTCCCAATCACAGGCTTCTCCCCTCCTCGAGATTAGTGAGATCATCACTGAAGCACGCGACCGAAGGCTGACCTTGTCACCCCAACCGTTTCCTGTCATCTGCTCATCGACCCTGACAGGCTTCACATCCTTTTCACCTTGCTCCCTCACAAACCCCATAATTTCCACATACCTCTTCCTCTCTCTCTCCCCGAAAATTTATACTTCTCGAGAAAGAGAAAATACATCAGCTCGAACATTTTACCGGCAGTTAATTCTGCAACCGATTATTGACTCTAGTCCCCAGGGAGCCGCTGCGCACTGGTAAGCCACTCCTGACGTGAACTCAGTCGCCCGCAGTGGCGTGAGTCGCCGTCGAAACTAACCTGCCAAGAAGAAGCCGCTTCATCACCCCGACGTGTGCTGTGCTCGGCAGTCACCGCGGACACCGGAGATCCACGTGCATAGTCCCGGAAGAGGGGCCGCCCGGACCTGACAGAAGGTAACACCGGTCGTTGCCGCTGACAACGGCCGGTGCCGCAGTTTGTTTCCTTACCCAGAGATCCATGCGAATCAGACAATCGAGCCGCTGATTATATCAGCCGCCAGGGGCATTCCTGCCATCAATGTAAATATAGAACTAATCCTGTGACTGATCGCCTGCAGCAGAGGAGATCTCGAATCGTTTGAATTGTAAATTAATTATTTCGGTGAGAAGAACTAAAAAGCAACTAGCCAGCATCTCACTGAAGTTACATGTAAATAATTCTCTTTCAAGGTACGCCAAGGCGAAAACAATCTGACTGGAATTAATTAATTATTTCATCGTTTACGCATATGGTAATGAACTCTAGTACAGAGCGAATATCTGATGTTAAAAGAGAACCAGAATTCAAGGCACCAATCCTGATTAATTGTGAACTAACCCTGTGAGCCATACGACAGTTTAAACTAACGTGAGTCAAGTTGAAAGCGAATAACATTTTTTCTGAGTGAGAGAGAGAGAGAGACGTTCATTGATCACATGTATTCCTTTTCTCTTTTTCTCACCTTTCCAAAGTGTTAGTGTTCATTGTAAAATATCCAACCAAAGAAAACAAGAACTTCCGGTCCACCGTATGCCCGGGCTGTCACACTTAATGGTGAATCCAAAGTTTCAGAGTGAACCTCCTATCCCATTAATCCACACCCACATGTAAAGACAGATTTACACATTTTATCTTACTGTCTTGCAGAATTGGAGAAGGCGTAGGCAGATAGAAGATACTAGGGAGGACCGAAGAACCGTGTGGCAGACCCGGAGGGGAAGTTCTCCAATTTTGGGGAATTCTCACTCGGGTCAGTTAACCAATTCATCCACTTCAAGCAACACCAGTTTGAGGTACTCATTTCTAGCTAATCTGACTACTGTGAATGTTATGCTGAATTGCAGTTAGAAATTACAATTGAGAGTTCAGCCTGTCATTACAGTATGAGCAGATCACTGGTTAGGTAAAATCCCATTACCGAAGTGGTTTAGAAAATATAAAATCGAGGACATAAAAGCAAGTTTAGAACAACTTATGCAGACCA
>JBCATW010000203.1:0-10434 GCA_038406705.1 Eurycea bislineata
TATCCCATGTACAACCCCCTACCATACACTATTATATATATATATATATATATATATATATATTTGGATACTGCAAGAGACTCCTCGTAGAGTCGAGTACAGGGAACACAGCATCATGCTGCTGATGCAAGACAGGCTGGCAACAGAAATTCGAGCGAGGCAAAGAAGAATGCTTACCAGAACATCAGGTAAGAGTTCAAGAGTGTTTTTATTTTGATTTTGCCAGTGAATAATTACAATCTGGATATGGGGAGATTGTAAGAAGGTATGAATACCAAGGGGGGGTGACAGAGAAAGTGCAGGAGGGAGTGTCTGGAGCCCCAGAAATCCCGTTTCGCCCGTTTACACCATACGGGGTCGTCAGTGGTGAGCTGGTGAGAGTTGCATGACACAAGAAATAGTGTCAGGGGGTTGATGCTGATTGGTTGAGTGTGGTTAAGCCAATCAGCATGGGTTCAGCCTAAAAATTTAAAGGCACAGTCAAAAATAATGTCACAGTGCAATGTCATGTAAAACATATGCTGAAAGCATTATTAAGTAATATATAACATATTTAGTGCTATAACCACTGAGATAGATTATAACATTCTCAATTGTAATGGACATGGCTGTCATGAATTCAAGGGAACAATTCCTTAACAATGTTAACATGGATTGACAAGTCATGAAAAACCGTTTCAGAAAATTACATAACGGTGAATATCCAGAGACATGGGTTATGGGAGGTAAAATGCCTCTATGCCATAACTCTATACCATATATCAAGGGACATGAGTTATGGGAGGTAAAATACCTCTTACCAATTTGCTATAATAACTCAATTGTCCCAATGGTAAGTCAACGATAACCATGAAGTGAACCTGTATGTAAGCCATAAATAGACTAGCATGTTCAGAACTCAATGTGCCAAGTCCAAGCAAGATCCCCCATTTTTTAGATAGCAACAATTAACCTGTTAGCTCAAAAATTAATATATAAAGAAAATAAGAAGAATTGTGAAAAAGCAACCAAGCAATTCTCATGTATATACAAAGGATATTGAAGTTTCGTAACAATAAAACTAGAATGGTTGTAAAATAGAATTCAGAATAAAATAGCATCTGTAAATATTACAGTATGCAAAAAACATATTTTTCAGATAAATTGAATCCCTTAAGCCAGACCACAGCCGTGGTCAAGAAGACAAACAATTTTCACAAAACAGTATCTGACAATGACTAACAAATAGACCACAACATTATTTACAGAAACCAATGTAAACCGGTAGCGGTATTGATCCCATTGGGAACAGTGGTATCAAGAGTCATGATAGCTTTGGTCTCACATTGTCGAAGCATTTTTACTCTGTTACCACCTCGTATTGGTGGTTTGACTGTCTGAATGCCAAACCAGTGGAGTTTAGTCTCATCTCTGTTATGCACATCACTGAAGTGGACAGCCATAGGGTAAGTCTTGTCCACATTTCTTATGGCTGTGCGATGTTGCAATATCCGTGCCTGCACCGGTTTAATGGTGCTGCCCACGTACATTTTGCCACATGGACACACCAAAACGTAAACCACAAAGTCTGTGCGACAATTTATGTGATCACGTATCACAAATGGTTTTAGGCCATTGATTTGCTTGACAGACTTGGTTTTATATCTTTTGTGGTTACATGCAGTACAGTTACCACATGAGTAAAAGCCCTGTATTTTTAGCCAGTTCTTAGAGGTTTTGCTCAAATGGCTTGGGACCAAGCTGTCCATCAATGTCGGTGCTTTAGAATAGCAAATTTGAGGTCTGCTAGGTATGATTTGTGCTAATGCTTCATCAGTGCGTAACACTGACCAATGTTTAGCCAGTATGGACCGAATTTTGCTTACCTCATTGCAATGTTTAAGCACCAAACGTGGACAATTGGTTGACAAGTCATTAGCGTCTGGTTTGGGTTTTCTGGCTAGTGTTTGGTTGCGTGAAAGTAAAGCACTTTTAGCCACTGCACCAGATAGAACTTTTTTGGGGTAACCTCTTTTTTTAAAAGAGTCCACAATTTTTTCGCTCATGAGCGAGAATTCCTGGTCATCTGAGCAATTACGTCTGGCTCTAATGAGCTCACCATATGGTATTGACCATTTGCATGTTTGGGCATGGTTACTTGTGGCATGCAAAACAGAGTTAGTTGCAGTGGGTTTGGAGAAAACTTTTGTTTTGATTTCACCATTTTCAATATAGATCAATAAATCTAAAAATTCAATTTGTGTTTTGGAGTAATTGGAGGTGAACTTAAGATTTAGGTCTACATTATTCCAGCTTGTTAAAAAATTACCAAGAGACAATTCATCACCCTGCCATAGCAGAAACACATCATCGATGTAACGACAGTAAAATTTAACATGTTGCCCATATTCCTTCATGCCATATAGTATCAGTTGCTCCCACCAACCTAAGAATATATTGGCATAACTGGGCGCAAAAGGGGAGCCCATGGCAGTACCCCTTCTCTGCCAGTAGAGGTCGCCATCAAAGAGAAACAAGTTATGAGTTAGACAAAAATTAACCATGTCAACCAACATCTTGTTATGTTCAAAATAGCTCAGACTAAGGGATGATAAAAAGTAGTTGACAGCTGATATGCCATCCTTATGGTTGATTATGGTATAGAGAGAATTCACATCAACAGTACACAATAAATAATCATCCATCCAAGTCAGTGTACTGAGTTTGTTCAGAACATCTGTAGTATCTTGTACATATGATTTTAGTCCACATACAAATTCTCTCAACATGATGTCAAGGTAAATTGAAAGGGGTTCAGTGAGCCAGCCAATGCTTGCCACAATTGGTCTGCCAGGTGGAAATGCCCCTTCTTTGTGCACTTTAGGGAGCAAATACAGGGTTGGAATAATAGGGTGTTCAACCGTTAGAAAGCTCTTTTCCTCTGCAGATATTAAGCCTTTTCCTGCCCATTCATTGATAAGTGTAGTGAGTTCATTTGAAAAGATTTTAACAGTTGACATCGTCATTTTACTATAGCATTCGTTATCAGACAGTTGTCTCATTCCTTCTGCTATGTAGTCTTTGCGATTCATAAGAACAACATTGCCACCTTTGTCTGAAGGTTTTATAATTATTTCAGATAAGTTACTCAGTTCTTCTAGTGCTTTCTGTTGTGACTGGGTTAAATTAAAATGCGGTCTGTGTCTGTTGGTAAGCATATTCTTGATGTCCTTGATGACTGTTTCACTAAATATGTCAATTTGATCTTTTATGGGGGAGAATGGCGTGAATCTGGATGATGGTTTCAATTCACTGTCCCTGCTGATCTGTAGTACTTCATTCAGGTGAAGAGAGTCATCCGGTGTCTCAATAATTTCACCTTCCATCTGTAGGCAACGAAGTGCCTCAATTGATTCATATTCCATGATGGACATGTTAATTGGTTTGGGTTTTCTAGGTTCAGGATCCCTGCTAGTAATCGGTTTCAAATAAAAGAATTTGCGTAGCTTCATTTTCCTGGTAAATTTGAACAGTTCTATTCTGAAATCTGCATAGTCAAAGCTTTTTGAGGGAGAGAAGCCAAGTCCTCTTGAAAGTACAAGTGTCTCTTCTTGATTCAGAATATGGCAGGACAGATTAATGATAGTCAGAGCTTTGTCTTTTTCCATGTTGTTATTCAAGTGGTTTTCTTCTTCCGTATCGGGGCCTTGCGTGGCTTCCCCGAGTTTTTGTTTGTTGGATTTTTTCCGCCCCCTCCTTGTTTTGCGTCTGTGTCTTGGTTTTTTCCTCTGTCTCTTAGGAGGCGTTGCGCCTGATCCACCTGTACGATTCTCAGTTCGTCTTGAAAAACCTGTTGTCCAATTTCAGACTCTGGGTCAGTTGTTTCCCCCTCAGATGATTCAATAATTGGTGTTTGGGGAATGGCAGGCTTTTTGTTAGGTTTTGCAGCTTCTGTTTTTCTTATTGCATCAAACCTCTTTGCGAACGTGTATATTCTATTTGTGCCGTAGTCTTTTTTGTCGCGCAGAAATTTGCGCTGTTTTTTCAAGGATATTTTCTCTTCTTCTTTGTCGAGTCGTTGCTGTACGTCCGCTAGTGGTTTGTCCAGGTCGCCTGCTGGATAATCTTTGACCAGTGTCTCTTTAATTTTTCCAGCTTGCTCTGCAAAGCGTGCCTGATCTTTTTTTGCAAAGTTTATTAGAAATTCGATATCCTCCCTGGCGTGTCTGTGCTGGAGTTTGCACCAGCCAGGAAGAAGTTCTGGATCTGGGTCCTCGTATTGTGGAAAGGTCAGGCGTCTCAAACCACGTGGTATTCTATCCACCTCTAGTGATTTTTCCAGCGAGGAGGATTCCCACCATTTCTTCTGTTCTAGCAGTTGAAATCTTTCAAACTGTTTTATTTGTTCAGTTAGAGTTTTATTTGGAACATTAGCAGTTGTGTCTGTTGGGTCTATTACGTCTTCATTGTCAGCATACATAAGGGCTGCTCTCTCCCTCCTGCGTTTCTCTTGATCTGCCATCTATTGGGAATGATGGCAGCTGTGCCCACGTGGAGTCGGTATTGTAACACGACTCGTGGAATTAACCTGGTTGCTAGCCAGCCTGCGCTCGCATCAGAGTATAGCAAACAGAGACGATCTCTGTGATACAAATGTAGCAGGGAGCAGTGTTCTTTGCTACAATTACAACAGACAGCCGCTCTATACGTAAATAATGGACGTGAGGTAGTCCGAGACAAACAGTAAGACGGTAAGAAAACAAAAGCCAGTTCACCTACCGTGGGAGTCGAGCCGCGCGCATACGTCCTCCGGCATACACACGCCGCCTCTCTACCAACAGCAAGCAAGCCGGGATTCGCTCACCGTCTCGCCGCCCGTCCCCTTTGATCCTCCAGTAGCACAGTGCTGAGTCATGCAGACACTGCTTCACACCGTCCTATCAGTGCGGCGAGCCTTCTCCGTCAGCGTCGATGCATCATCTGCTCACATCCAATTGCCGTTTTTTGAGACGGGAAGGCTCCGTTGTTACCAGCGCGGGTTTCCCAAGCGCCGATACGGTTCTCCTGTAAGGGGTACGGCACCCCTAAATATGGATACTGCAGGAGACTCCTCGTAGAGTCGAGTACAGGGAACACAGCATCATGCTGCTGATGCAAGACAGGCTGGCCACAGAAATTCGAGCGAGGCAAAGAAGAATGCTTACCAGAACACCAGGTAAGAGTTCAAGAGTTTTTTTTATTTCGATTTTGCCAGTAAATAATTACAATCAGGATGTGGGGAGATTGTAAAAAGGTATGAATACCAAAAGGTGGGACAGAGAAAGTGCAGGAGGGAGTATCTGGAGCCCCAGAATCCCGTTTCGCCCGTTTACACCAATATATATATATATATATTGCACAAGCACACCACGGATAGTGGAAAAAACTGTCCGTGAACTCAGTCCAGACACAAGGGCACTCCAGCACACGGGCGCGAAATGATCCACTTCAGAGTCAGAATAAAGCGGCTGCCTTCAATTTTATTTCACAAAATGCATGATTCATGCAGCCGTTTTTGCAGCACACACCGTTGCTACAAGGTATAGACACAGAATGTCAACAGAGAAAAACGAAGGCACAGTGCGGCGGCAACCAGGCAGGACATCCTGGATCGTCGTTTCTCTCGTGGGCGTGTCCCCAGCGCCAGACGAGATCCTCAGTGGCCAGCAGGCCGGCACAGAAGGAGTGGTTAAGTACAGGTGAAAAACCAGCAGGTAAGAGAAAGAAATGTGCACGCTGGCTAGCTCAAAAGCTGAAGAAAGACTATTGTAAATAATAGCACACCACAATGATGAATAGTCCTCCACCCACCTCCAGTCCTTGTACAAATAAGCGTTTACAATTAGTCTTTAAAACTAAACTGTGAGGGGTAGGTGTCTCCACAGCATTGGAAACACTACACCCATAACCCACAGGTATAGTCAATTTTCACCACAACATAGTAAATGGTTGTAAGGTATAAACCACCACGCACATAGAATAGAGTGCCTGAATATCCTGCATAAGCCAATTATAACATGTTAAAAATAAATGCCACTCTATTGCTTTTTGACCCATAAATCAAAATAAAGCAAAATAAAATAAAACAAAACAAAAGGAGTAATGAAGCTAAAAATAGCCTTACACCAATACACACTTAGGCATCAATGCCATTAAATGTAGCCGGTTAGCAAAAAGATTCTTTGTATACAGACGTCCTGCCCAAAATAAAATACAGTTGAATAACATACGCCAATATTAGGGGATAAATCCCTTAAATATAATTAGCTCACTGAATGGCGAGCTTCATGGCACAACAGCTTATCCTACATGAACACGATTTAGGTTGAAAATATCCTACATGGGATACTCATAATGTCGGGTAAACACATAAGGCCAGGGTTCAAACGGGAGGACCGGAACTACGTCACAGAATGCACGTTATATAAACAGGCTCAACCCAGTCTTCGTATTGAGGCCCCAGGGGGAACGTGTGTTTAGCTTCAGGATGAGCTTGCTCTCCTCCTGTCTCAATTTCAAATCATGATCTCCACCCCTTGGGTTAGTCTTGATGTGTCTGATGCCCCAGTATTTAAGTGTACTTGATGGTAAACCTGGATGGCATTTATTGTAGTGGACAGCAACTGGATAGGTGCGGTCAAAGTTGGTGATTGCACGCTTGTGCTGGAGAACCCGCTCCTTCACCATTGCCAGTGTACTGCCCACGTACCTCAGTTTGCACGGGCACTCTAGAACATAGATCACACTTTGGGTCTTGCATTTGATATTATCTTTAATGATATATGTCAATTTGTCCCCATCGTATCTGAACCTCTTAACCCTATAACTGGTCTTTTCGCATGCGCGACACTTGCCGCAAGAGAAAAAGCCAGGGTCAAGGTCCCCCCTCAGCCAAGTGCCTTGTGCTTTAATGAAATGGCTACTGACTAAGGAGTCCCTGAGGTTGGGTGCACGCGCTACTGAGATCGGGGGTATGTCAGGAATCAATTCTCCCAGAACCGTGTCAGCTTTCAAAATTCCCCAGTTCTTGGATATTATTTCGCGGATTGATTTCATCTCGCGGCATTGTCTGAGGACAAGCCTGCTATGGGGTGCAGCTGTCTTTCGGTTGGAGTGTTTCGTCCCCTTATTTCTAAGGATTTCCTCAATGGGTTGCTCAAATGCCTTACACTTGGCACTCTCAAGAATGGCTGTAGGGTATTTGCGCTCTACTAGACGTGCGGACAATTTGTCGTAACAGCTCTGCGCCTCCAATGGATCAGAGCAGTTCCGCCTCACTCTAAGTGCCTCGGCATATGGAATGCTTTTTATACAGGCATATGAGTGACAGCTTTTGTAATGTAAAGTGCTGTTGCCGTCCGTAGGCTTCCTGTACATTCTGTGACATAGTTGCCCGTCCCCCACGTATAACTCCAAATCTAGGAATTCAACGCTCTGGGGTGATACCTTACCAGAGAACCGGAGATTCAACTCATTATCATTCATGTGTCCAATCAATTCATCAAGTCCTGCCTGGGGACCACCCCAGACGATCAGGATATCGTCAATATAACGTACATACAATTTAAGATGCTCTCTCGGACCAACGCTCAAAATTTCAGACAGGACACACTCCTCCCACCATCCCATTGTGAGATTTGCATATGTGGGACCCAGGGGACTCCCCATCGCGGTGCCCTGCTTCTGTCTGAAAAGTTTTCCATCAAACAGGAATAAATTGTTCTCCAAACAAAATAACGCCATATCAATAATCATATCAGAAAAATCACTATATGAAGCTGATAATCTGTCCAGAAAGTACCTGAGCGCTTTAATCCCAACCTTGTGTTGGATTACACTATATAATGCTTGTATGTCCAGAGCACACAAAAACCAGCCCTCCTGCCACTCTAGTTCCTTAATTCTTCTGATGGTATCAGGAGTATCCCCTACAAAAGAGCCAAGTGATTCTACAAACCCTCTTAGGTGGACATCCAAGAACTGTGCAAGGTGTTCAGTGAGACCCCCAATTCCTGCTACAATAGGCCGTCCAGGAGGGTTCACTGAATCTTTATGAACCTTAGGCAGGCAATAAAAAGTTGCAGTTACTGGATGCTCTACATATATAAAATCATATTCTTCTTGCGACAAAGTCCCGGATCTCAAATATCCGGACAGCATGATGGTTAACCTGCTCTGTGTACTCTCTAAGACAGATAATGGCACCGTCTCATACGTTGTGTCCGAGATCACATCATACACCATCCTGGTGTACTGATTGCAACTCATGATGACAACTTTGCCACCCTTGTCTGCCGGTTTATAAACCACCAGAGATCTTTTTTCGATCAATGAAGTCAAGGCCAGTTTTTCCTGTTTGTTAAGGTTGGACCAAGGATTCCTTTTCTTTAAACATGCAAAGTCCAACTTGCGCAGGTCCTTGGTTACTGCTTCGTGAAAGATTTCTACGTGGTCTTTCAGTTTGCTGATTGGAGTGAACTTGCTTTTCCGTTTCATGCCAGAGTCAATTGTGCCCTGAGGTGGTAATGTTATAGGGGCCACTCTTACTTCATCATCATGTAGTAACTCTCCCAGACTTTGTTCCAACTTAAAGTCTCTTATAGTCATCGGGACTGGTGGAATGCCCGATACTTGAGGTGTCTTGTCCAGGTGTGTCGTCGCAAAAAACCTTTGCAGTTTTAACTTGCGAATGTATTTGAAGAGTTCAATTCTTGTATGGATACTATCAAAGGTAAATGTGGGACAAAAGTTCAAGCCCTTATCGAGGACAGACAGTTCGGATACAGAAAAGACAACATTTGAGAGGTTCATGACAGAGGCACCCGGTGTTACTGCTTCGGTTGATTGCGTGTCACCACTGTTCGTGGTGTGACATAGTGTTTGCCCTTGTTGCCTCTGCCCCTGCCTCTTCCTCTTCCCCCTCCTGGACCTTTTCCTCCTCCTCCGCTTACGTTCTGATTTTTGCCGCGGTCCCGCAGATTCCGGTCTCTTTGGTCCTGAAGTAGGATCCGTGCCTCGTCTGGAAAATCCTCAAATGTGGAGTCCTCGTCAACAGACTCGGCTTCAGATGAGGAAGGTGTCACTGAGTCTACTGGAGGTAAGTCTTGTTTATCAGTTGTGGGGGTTCTCAATTTCTTTCTTAGTGTTTCAAATCTTTTAGCAAAAGTATGGACCTGGTTAGTCGCGTAGTCGTTAGCGTCTCTAAGGAACTTGCGACGCTTCCTTTTGCTAAGAGTTTCTTCCTGTTCGTCTAGTCTGTCCTCAATGGATGCGAGATCAGTGTCCAAAGAGGCTGATTGATGATTTGTTTGTAAGTCAAGTAATATTTTAGAAGCCTCTGCACGAAATCGAATGGCTTCAGATTTATTGTAATCAATCAAAAAGTCAAGATCCTCCAGCTCGTGTTTGTGCTGAAGTGCAAACCAATTGGTAATTAAGTCCGAGCGTGCTTCCTGATAGACAGGGACTGTTAATTTTCTTAAGCCCCTCGGTATACGCTCAACTGACCTTGAGTTGTGTAGTGATGATGCCTCCCAAATTTTGGACACCTCTAGCCTCATGTACCGTTCATACGATTTTATTTTCGTTTTATACTCAGAGACTACTGGAGTCTCATTAGGAATGTTCTGTAGGAGACTCGCTGTATGTGCACTATAGGCATTTGCCATGCGCGTGTTGCGCCTCGTTTCTCTCGTTTCCTTCTCTGACAGTCGGAAAGCGCCTTACTCCGGCTACCCTGACGTGTAACCCTGGGCTGGGAGGTACAATCTGCAAATTGCACACACTGTAAACACAAACTACTGCGCAAAACACTTACCGGGGAGAAGGGGAAACCTCACGGCGTCCTCCGACACACGCGATGCTTCCTGCTCGACCGCGGCTTGTGAATCCGCAGCAGCCTGGTACAGAAGTCCGGTGCGTGTAGCTTAATTCACAAACACTTCGCAGAGTCCATGTCCGCTGTGGGAACCCGCAAAATCCTGCTTCTTTACAGCTCCTTCAAAGACGTGCACCACTTGCGGGACCCGCGGGACACGTTCGCCTCCCTCCAATTACGGCGGTTCAACCAGACGGGCAAGGTGCCAGCCCAAATATTACACAAGCACACCACGGATAGTGGAGAAACTGTCCGTGAACTCAGTCCAGGCACAAGGGCACTCCAGTGCTCGGGCGCAAAAATAATCCACTCCAGAGTCAGGATAAGGCGGCTGCCAAATTAAATCTTCAAATTTATTTTCTCATAATACATGATTCATGCAGCCGTTATGCAGCAATACCGTTGCTGCAAATTATAGACACAAAATGTCAACAGAGAAACGAAGGCACAGTGCGGCGGCAGCCAGGCAGGACATCCTGGATCGTCGTTTCTCTCGTGGGCGTGTCCCCAGCGCCAGACGAGATCCTCAGTGGCCAGCA
>JBCATW010000204.1:0-10428 GCA_038406705.1 Eurycea bislineata
GTTGTGTTTATGTTACAAGGTTGGGAGTCACAGCCTATTTACAGTTTGATCTAAGGTATCTGAATATTACAGCTACATTTTCGTAACTATCCTAATTCGAAAGTTATAGGAATATTAAGCTATACCCATGGTTCTGGGTCTCCCAGAGTTACAAGTTCGACATGAGAGGAGGAGAATAATTTAATCTACCCTCCCTGAAAATTACAAGTTGGTGGCTATTATTAATATTTAATTACAATTTCTATAAAGAATCCCCACAAGGTGGAGCTTTTCCCTCACAAATGGGTTGTTTTCAAGGTATGGATTCGCTAAAAGGAGGGTCTTCTGTGACACATACATGTTTTGCTCATGCCCTCGAGGCCTGGCTTCCATCACTGGTGACAGAAGGGTCGTAAAACCCCATTTGGGTCAGCTGCCTTTGGCCTTTCTCTTTGTACTTTAGCCTGGGCTGCTAGTTTATGGCCCTAACCGGTTGTTCCTGCCCTAAATTTGACAGGAGCCCCCACTCTTGAGGGATGGCAGACACACTTGCTGAAGAGCCCCCTCTGTGGAGAGAGGCTTGGTTTTTTTCAACAAATTGTTTTACTTCATTTCCAGGATCGCCTCTGGGTCCTAAACCTATCCTGTTTGTCACAAGTTGGCACAATGTTTCACATGTCTTGCCATTTCTTTGGTTCATTTCCCATATACTACCTATTCTGATAAATCTGAAAAATAACCCTTCCCTGTAGGATCACCCTTCAGATTATGGCATAAGGGCTGCCATTTACAATATTTTTATTACCTGGCCTTGTCGACCGTTCTTTTTAGCCCGATATTAAGTTAGCTCCCAGGGATGAAGCAGGATTAAGATGAGGCTAGAAGAAGGCGAATTGTGTCCAATCGGCTCATCTAAATTTCCCTTACAGAAATCTTATGCCATCTCGTGATACCTCATATCATACACTCTATGACTATTCACGTAGCGCAACATTTTTCTGTTCTGCTCCATGGGTTTACGGGAAAGGGCCTTCAATATGACTCAGATTTCTACTCTATTGCTCAGCGCTGCGCACTGTCTCAAAGAATTGCATGGGTCACTCGCGCAACTGCCTTTGGGAATAACTCTGGTTTGATAACTGTGATCACGCTGTCCTTTTCAGGGTTTACTTAAGATGTTATCAGCTTACTGTATGCCAATTTTTAAGTCATTTGGAGAAGGTTGATACACACAGTTTACGACAGTCATGTGACTTACGACCGTACACCAAGTTGCTCCAAATCACCCCAAAATTGCAGAGATCAAACTTCAAGTTTTTCTAAGGTCGTGTACGTTGGCAGAATCCCATAAAATGTGTTTGTTATGGAGTTACACTGATTTGAAAGTTGAAAATTCGCTTCAGCCTCCGCTATGGATTAACATGGTGTATAGAGTTGCAATGGTTGGAGGGGTTTTACATGGTCTTTGGAGGGATGTAATGCAGGGTGGGTTAACTGGTGACAGTAACATAGTTTGCGGAATACATTGTTGCAAGATTTCTGTTCCCTTGTGTATACCCACGGGACCACCCCCTACAAATCCCCCTTGAAGTCAGAGTAGTAGTAGTAAAATATATTTTTATTTGTAATTTAATACAATAAAAAATATACATAAACAATAACAGAACAAATCACATAAAACATAATACATAACATATATATAACAAATTAATCCAGTTTTAAATTACCAATCTTATTAATTACAGCAATAGATTTAAAATAATCGAATAATTTTGAAATGTCGCACATTGAATCCAAATTCATTAACAGTCTCATATTTGTTTTTAGTTCATTCACTATACATATTAAGGAATTAAGCCATTTTACAAGCATGGTAACAAATTTAGGGCAAGACATCACCAGATGAGTCCAATAATCACATTTCTGCGATGGATTAGTACTTGAAGATGTGAAAATTTCAATGCAATCACAAAATATATACTCTTTTTGAGCATTAAGTATATTTTTATATACATTCAGCCGAAATTTCAAATAAAAAGAGCAAATAATCAATGAGGTAGAGTACATAATATAATTTGGTAATACATTTATCGTTGAAATTAATTGATAATCAAACAACGATGGCAAACAGTCAAGTATCCTTGCTGAATATTTTAAACGAAATGCATTACTCAAGATGCGCCAGTCATTCTTACTCAAGGTGCAGCTGTAAGTCATATCATACAATAGCATATTCCTGTCATTAGATGATTTAAAACCCCAATTTATAAATATTGCAGTCAATAGTTTTTTTAAAATCATTAGTTGAGTCCCACTCTGGGTCACAAATCTCAGTCAAGCAAAAATTGCTACAAAATGTTACAGCAGATTTTGCAATTTTCATAAGAAATTTCATTATTCAAATTTCACCCAAAATTACACACGGTGTGATGTTAAATTCATTGCATAAAGCGATCCCCGAAGTTCCTGCAGGGCAGGTAAACAATATACGCAATAATATTGCTTCTACCTTAGCCATTACTTTGAGATATCTGGGGCCCCACACTTCGACTCCATACAAAAATAAAGAGGCTACATTAGCTTTATACAGTTTTACAATGGGTAACCAATTACGCAATACACCTGTTCTGGCCAGCTTTGCTATTGCTTTGGTTTTTGCTATTGTTTTGGTTTTAACCTGCTCAATATGCAAATCCCATTTACCATCACAAGAAAATAAAAGGCCAAGATATGGGTAAAAAAGAACTTGTTCAATTGCAATATTATCTACATGAAATGTAGCTTTATATTTTTTGCGATTAGATGATTTAGCAAAAATTACAATTTTGGTTTTGCCAATATTCAGCTTAAGTTTATTCGAGTCACAATATTCCTTTAGTAAATTGATTTTGTTTTGTAGACCTATGGCTGTTAAATCTAAGATAGCTGTATCGTCAGCGTATGTTAGACCTACAATTTCTGTTTTACCGATACATGGGGATATGGCAGGGCTAGCATTCATTAGATAGGTGGTCATATCTGTAACATAAATGTTATACAAGAATGGGGCTAATACACAGCCTTGTTTAATTCCAACAGAGGTAGCTATTTTATCAGTCAGATCATTGTTGGTTGTATATCTCATGGTGATCCATGTATCCTGATAAAACAATTTCGCAAGAAACACTAGTTGACTTGGGCAGCCAAGTTTCAGGAGCTTGTCCCAGAGCAGTGACCGCGATACCGAGTCAAAGGCTGCGCTAAAGTCGACAAAGCAACAGAATAGCGCAGCACTTCGACTCAGGTATTTGTGAATCAAAGTATTAAGGGCGAAGCACTGACCCACAGTGCTACCGCCCTTTCTAAAGCCACCCTGCATTGGGGA
Organism: Eurycea bislineata; assembly: GCA_038406705.1. Taxonomy (NCBI): domain Eukaryota; kingdom Metazoa; phylum Chordata; class Amphibia; order Caudata; family Plethodontidae; genus Eurycea; species Eurycea bislineata. The sequence goes on from JBCATW010000204.1 coordinate 3,344, forward strand.
AAATACTTGTGCAGCCTCAGCCCAATTTGTTAACAATTGTAACACGTATTTGCTGAATATCTTTCCAATACCGTCACTCAAAGCTAAAAGACGGTAATTACCACAATCAGCTGCGTTGCCTTTTTTAAAAATAGCAATACCAATTGCCCCAACCCAGCTACTCGGGATAACACCGTTCCTTAGTATATGATTAAAAAGAAATACCAAGGATTTGGACCAGATTTCTGGGAAATCCTTCACCATCTTTATTTGGCTTCCGTCTGGTCCAGGTGCCCGTGACGGAGGGGTAGTAGCCGAAAGGTCATACACCATTTGTACTGTAAAATCTGGAGTTATTGTGTTATCATAATGATATTCAATCTTCACATCACTTTGATCACTTTGGGACATGTCAATGCAATTATAAAATTTATTATATATGAATTCTTGCCAAGCATGTCCCGTAATATTAGTTAGGGGAGTTGTTTTTGCCGAATTTTCATGACTTCGAATGATATCCCAAAATTTTCTGTCGTCATGTTTCAACATGGCTTCCTCAATATTGGACCATATAGGCTTGTTAAATTGCTGCTTCTTTATAAAAAAAAAACGTTTTTTTTCAATTAACAGTTTCTTTTTTGTTAGTATACGTTTGCTTAGATCACTTTCTAAACCAAGTTGGCGCCATTTTTTATTAAATACATTTTTATATCTACGGCACTCTTGGTCAAACCATGTTTTGGTCACAACAGTTTTTACAATTGACTCAAACCACATGGCCTTACGAAATTCCAGGCAAAAATTAGAAAACGTAGCATTGATGTCAATACATTCAGGGTCCATAAATTTATGGTGAAGCAAAGCATTACCGAAAACTTCAGATACCTTATTGTTTGAATAATCACACCATTTAATTTGTGATCTTCTAGTCGGAATCGGATCTAATGCCATTTTATCATTGCTGTTATCTTCATAATTTGCGCATATTGTCATGACCACACATTTATGGTCACCATAATATAATTGCATGGTAGCAAAATTCTTCATAGATTTTAAAATATTAATAGGCGCTATTATGAAGTCAATTAATGTACGTGCCCAACCACGTTCAAAGGTATGCATTAGTTCCCCATTTGTATTGTTAATACCATAATTCAGGTCATGCTCGAGAAGAATATCACACAATATTGCCGCATATCTGTGTTTTATCCCACCATAAACAGAATCAAATAGTTTACATTTCTTTCTATGAAATTCATGTAGGCACAGGAATAGGCTTAGATTGCAATTGAAGTCACCAGTTAGGATCACATCAGTGACACCATCATCGTATCGATCCAACAAGTTCTCTAAAGTTAATATTCTATGGAGTTTGATATTTTTTTCCTCCGTTGGATTCACATATTCATTAATTAAACACACCATAGGATGTTCATTCAACCGTTGGTTATTACAAGTACAAATGAGTACCAATCTATCAACATCATCTACAGGAATATGTAAGACAGACCAATCAAGCTTAAGATTTATCAATGTGGTTAACTCGCCTGAGTTGTGTCCATACATTGTGGGCTTAGCTAGAATTGAAAAACATTGATAACCATTAATTATAAGATTGTCTGTTGCCCATGTCTCTTGCAATTGTATGATTTCAAAATCTTTGAGCCAGCTAGGCAAATCAGCCATGCCACCCTGACGGAACAAGCCTGAGCAATTCCATGATGCAATCCGGATGCGCCCAGCCTATTCATCATCAGGCGACATACTTGAGCTATCAGATTCATCAGCGCTACTTAAACTTTCACACCCAATGCTATCTATCTCTTCAGTCTCCTCCACACACGACATATCTGAATCATCACTATTTCGGATGTTCCTGCGATGATTTGCAGGGAGAAAATCATTCAGTAGTTCATTCTGTGTTTTCGGCGGATCTTTTTTTACATGGTTTGCATTAAGTTGTATACCCATTTTTGCAAATGATTTACTATATTCAAGCACATGTGAGGCACAGAGACCATCAATAAACTTGATTACAGTAGTATCCACATAGTTCTTGCCATTTGATTTAAAATTGACAGATATTACATGCCTGGTAGTAAAGTGCTGAAGATTTGGGATTTTATTCGCCATGGCCAAAAAAGCAGCACGGTTAAAGAATATTTTTTTCCCATACTTATAGCTTTGGTGATATGCATTGGCGTAAAAAACAATTCAGCACTTTTTTTACTAACATAGGCTCATTTGAACTTAGCGTTTTATTCGTGGATGGGTTAGTTTTAAATGACACGTTCTTATGTACTTTATCACCCTCCACATTTCTGGTTACAGTCTTAGTTGCGGAACACGATTTTTTATTCCTAAAACTAGTTGTGTCAATTGTCGCTTGCCCTTGCATTAATACAGGGCTTTTTTTTCCTTTTTTGTTTTTTACAGGTAGTGAACATTTGTTGGTCTTATGTTGTGTTTTCTTAATAAGACGCTCAGCATTATGTGCCGGTAGCTCTTTAGTACGAATAACACTATTCCTCAAAATCGTATTCGTGGAAGTGCTAGCAATAGATGTTAGTGGAGTGGGAGCATTAAAAGAAGTATGCATATGTTCTTGATTTTGACTAACAGTAAGACTTGCAACATTTGGCCTTGTTTCCATTATACCACGTACATTCGTAGTTTGCTGCTGTACGGTTTGTGGAACCTGCCACGAGTTTTTATCAGTGGAACTCAGGTCACAGTTGACTATATCAGCGTGAGGGTTGATAATATTAACAGGTTGTTGCATATTAGGCCGAGATTGAAAGTGTTCATTAATGTTTAAGGCTGACGTGTGATTATCATTTGTCAGTTTGACATAAGCTACTGGCGTCTGTGTGGACTGTTCTGTTTTACCAACTATTTTAGGTAATTTACTTGCAGTTCTATGTGTGATCTTTATTATTTCTGCAAGACCCTCCTCACATTGAGATTGCGCCTCTAACTGCGTGTCAAGTAGTGCTTTCTGCGTGATGGCTATATTATCTGTATTTTCCTGGCATTTAAAAATCAATGCTCTAGTCATAGCACTCTGGTTATCAAGGACAATTTTCAAATTAGCTACCTCACCCCCAAATTTTTGCATGTCATTATCCAGTTTACTAAAAGATTTCCCCACTGCTGTGGATAGTGAAGAAAGAGATAACATTAATTCTTTCACATTCCCAAAAAGTTGTGTAATTTTGTCATTAAAGGTTTCAGTGGCAAAGGTGTCCACATCCACCCTTATCAAAGATGTACGCCTTTTTGTTTTAGAAGTTGGTGAAATACTGTTCAATAATTCACAGTTAAAAACAGGCTGAAAACTTGAGTCATGAGTGAACGTATGTTTAGATGCATTAAATTCATTACGTTCAATTACAGTCTTATTCTGGTTCTCCAGTAATTCTTTACTGGCTGACTCATTTAGACGTAAGGGGCTGCAAAAACCTCCAAAGACCGAATCAGTATGCAGCTGATGTATTGATATCCCTGTCTGGTCCAATAATGAACTATTAACAGGTAGAGGGAGATCAATTAGATTTAAGTTAGTACTATCAATTTTTGGTGCATCAGGATGATTTGCTTCCATAAATACACAATCACTAGATGCATTATTCTGTGTTGACACACCAGGTAGTTCCACAAATAACAGTGCATCATCGTTAGAGACACCACCCGCACTCTCATCTGGGTTCACATGATTAAGTGCTTTGTTAAAATAAGAGTCAATTTTCACCGGTGAAGGCCCCATACAATCAGCACTCTTGCTTTTTTTTGAGGTAGCTCCCTTCTTTTGACCCATATTCATACATACTGCGCAAGCACGACGCACGACGCAAATAATAATAGAATTAATAACAATTACTAACAATAATATAATAAAAGATAAACCACAACATCAAAAAATTATTAACGCTAAACGCGTTATGCGCGGCTAAGTGCGGCCCTTTATGTCGTCCTTACTGGCGCTACGCTGGCGCTCTCCTGGACGCCCTATGTCAGGCGTCGAGCGTGGAAAGCGTAACAAAGCGTAGCGTGAGCGCAAGTGCTCAAGGTAGTTGTAGTTAAAAAGCAGAGCCTGAAGGGAAAACCACATAAAACAGCCAATCAGTTAAATGCAATTTAAATTTTAAAAAGAGAAACAAGCGCAATTTTCAGGCATTTAAACACAAAGATGAGCACACTAATAAAGACAAGGAAAGCACTTTCAAAGGGCCAGTTAGGGCCAGCAGTGTTGGACCTCTGTGCACCCACCTCCTCTGTTCATCTCCTCCGAAGCGCGCACCTGGACGCTACACGGGACGCCAAGGAACCAGCGCTGCGTCAGTGCAGCGGCAGACAAGCACGCGCGCCACCGGCAGTGTTGAGGTAAACTCCCTGGCTGCTCCCCATGGCGTTTCTAAAATGAAGTCAAGCCGCTGAGTCAAGCCGCTGAGACGAGCAGCTGAGTCGAGCCACGCCTGCGGACTTATTGAGCTGCATTGTAACCCTTCGCTTTTCTTTTTCAATTCCACAGAGTGACTTTTGGTTAAAAAACTCTTTCAAACTACATTACCCAGAAAACCTTGGACATTCAGTAGTCCACCCCCTATTGGCTAATCCTATCTGGTCCTGTGCTCTTGAACGCCCTTCAAAGGGCCAGTTAGGGCCAGTTCGGGCCGCGGCCGGATAGGCGGGAGAGGGTATGTTGTACTTTTAACTGTGATAAATCTGTGTTTGCTGGATATCTTTTTTTTCTGTGTGTGACCTGTGGATTGCTGTTTTATGATCTTATTCTTTTTTCTTAATCTTTGTGTCAGCTTTTTGGAGCTCTAGCGTGTAGGTCTGGTCAGTTTCAAACCCACCAGAAATGTGTGATAAAACGAAGGGGGGTGGAGGGGGGGAAGGAGGTCTTAGTGCAGAGTACATTAAGTAACTTCTTTGGTAAACCGGTAGGAATTGAGGGTTTTGAGCAACCGGTTATCGAGGTCCCGGCTGGACCAGCACAATTAGCATTACCAGCCCCAAAAAAAACTACGTTTGCTCAAATTGATATTCATAACACTGATTCCTCCGGTATTCCGATGCTAAACACCCCTCCCTCCCCAACCCCGAGTGTGGCCATTATAACACCACAAAATCAGACTTTCTCAGCGGAACGACTATCCCAATCGCCTAACCTGATCTTTGACCCTTCCCAGATTATTTTAAATACCGGCCCAGTAGCACAATTTGCGGCCACTAGTAAAAAAAGGGAAAAAAATGGCCATACGGAAGAACCTGTGACAAAGAAGATAGTAAAAAAAACACTGACAAAAAAACAAGTAGTACCCCCTAAACCTGTTAAACCCAAGGCACAGCCCAGCAAAAACAATGTTAACCCCACAAATGATGCAGTCATGTCCCTACTGAAGAACACCCTAGATGAGATTATAGCGGCCAAACGACTAGTAACTTCAGTTGATAGTAAACTCAACACATTTATGCTTGAGACAAGAAATGCCACCAATGCACAGTCAGATTACTTTAACCGACAACTAGATACTTCCACCGCCACCCTAAAAAAACTTTGTGAAATCTATAGTAACCCCCTAGTTGGAAGACCAGTCTCTATCCCTATAGATGCACCAAGGACAGGAAGTGGGGAAAATCCACGACCCGTTATGGCTCCCCCGCTCCGCAGACTGCACCCCCTTCTGCCCCGGCTCCCGTCAATAGACCACCACCATTAACTAGACCCCCCATAAATAGACCACCTAATCTTCCCCCATTAATGAGACCCGCACTGAGGGTAATAGATCCGTGGCCCCTATTTCTGCCAGAGGCCGCCTAAAACCCCCCGCTATGCTCAATTTCCCCCCGGAAATCACTAAAAATATGTTTGTTTTAGGCAACGTACCCCCAATGGTTAGAGGTATAGAAACCAATAATTTCCTTAAAGCGAGAACTATTAGGCACCTTGAGTCTTCTGGAATATCTGTTATTAAATATGACGATATCAGAAACATAGGACGTTGTGGTTGGATTGGAGGGGGATATAAAACCTTGAAAGGGGATTGTGTTGCAGTGGAGTTATGGAGTGATGAGCTTGCAGGGTATGTACATGCTATTGCAGAAGGCTATAACGTAAAACCATAAGGATATTCCCCTGCTTAGCCTAGGCTTCTTCTATCAACCTACACTGCAGAATGCAACACCACCTATTCCAGGTTGGAAACAAACCCCCCCAATACAACAAACCCTTCAGCAAAATCCTCCCAACGTAACGAATTGGCAACAAATGCCACAAACCCAGGTACTGACTAATCATAATGAGTATGCTTGGCAAACAGTGCCAACTAGGCGAGGGAATTCGGTATTTCAACCCTCAAAGCAAAATTTGGCATTACCGAATAGACCACCCCCAAAGTTAATTTTTAATAATAACAGATTTTCTAGCCCTAGTGTCTTTTATCCTTCGACACAAAATAGATTCGAATGTCTTTCAGAAATAAACTCTAACGATTGATGGTCCGAGTTCGCCCCTGATTCAGTGTCCAAATGCTACAGCAGGTTATCGACAGACCCCGCTGGGGTTATTAGTCTACTGACGAGGGCTATGGATGAAGCAGAGGCGAACATCAAGGCAAATCACCAGATGTGGGTTGAGGACCAGAACTACCACTATGACTATGCAGTTGATCTTTGCAGGTCTCAAACCAGTGATACACGTGCTTTAGCAAAACAAACTTTTGGTGGTGCTTCTTGGAATTGTGCTGGCCTCCCTAATAAGTTGGAGGACCCTAATCTACTTATGATTTGTGATTCGTTGTGTATTTTAGCCGTACAAGAAACTTGGTGTGTCGAAGAGATAGAAATTGATGGTTTCAGAGGTTTTCATGTGCCTGCAAAGAAAAGCACTCACGGTCGAAATAGTGAAGGATTGTCTGTTTTTATCAATAATCTTTGTAATGTAACTGTAAAAGAATTTCCGTCAAATAGCTCTAATACTCAGATTCTTTTGATTGATGTTCCGAATGTGAGGTTGATATTATTTTGTAATGTTTATTTTAAATTTTGGGAGGGAAACTTTGCCAATGAACTAATACTTTTGGAAGAGCATATTTATTCTG